>PVKE010007025.1:0-52021 GCA_004027555.1 Craseonycteris thonglongyai | reverse complement strand
CTTCAGTGCATATTTATTTCTATTTTACTTTTGACAGATAGAGAGAGAGACAGAGACAGAGACAGCTAGAGAACCGAACTGTGGGAACTCCCCAGTTCAGCACGTGGGTCCTGCCTGGGCCGGAGCCGGGATTCGATCCTCGGTCCTCGTGGCCTCAAAGCGAGCGCTCAACCCGCTGAGCCGTCCCGGCTTTCCCCATCTTCAAATTATTTTAATAGTATCTTACAGTTTTCAGTGTATAGGTCCTTCATGTTTTTTGTCAAGTTTACTTCTAGGTATTTTATTCTTTTTGTTTTAACTGCAAAAGGTACTGATTTTCTCATTTTGTTCCCTGAGGTTTCATTGTTGGCATATAAAAATACCATTTATTTTTGTACATTGATTTTGTATTCTATAATGTTACTGCATTCATTTATTGTTTCTAATAATTTTCTGGTGGAGTCTAGAATTTTCTATATAAAAACCATGTCATTTGCAAAAAGTGACAGTTTGATTTCTTTTCTCTTAATTTGGATACCTTTACTTCTTTCTCTTGCCTTATTGCTCTGGCTAGAACTTCCAGTACTATGTTGACTAGCAGTGGTGACAGTGGGCATCCCTGTCTTATTCCTGATTTTAGGAGAATGGGCTTCTGCTTTTCCCTGTTCAGTATTATATTAGCTGAGGTTTTGTCATAGAGGGCTTTTATTATGTTGAGGTACTTTCCTTCAGTTTTCATTTTATTTAGTGTTTTGATCATAAATAGATATGGTATCTTTTCAAATGCTTTTCCTGCATCAATCAATATAATCATGTTTTTTTGTATTATTTTGTTTATGTGATGTATCATATTAATTGATTTGTGTATGTTGAACCATCCCGTGCCCCTGGGATGAATCTCACTTGACCGTGATGTATAATACTTTTAACGCGCTGTTGTATTCTATTTGCTACTATTTTGTTTAGGAGTTTTACATTTATGTTTATCAAAGATGTTGGTCTATAATTTTTTGTGTGTGTGTGTACATAATCCTTCCCAGGTTTTGTTATTACGGTAATGTTGCCTTGTAAAATGAGTTGGGGAATATTGCTTCATCTTCAATATTTTTGTAATAGTCTGAGGAAGATAGGTGTTAATTCTTCTCTGAATGCTTGTTAAAACTCATTGGTGAAACTGTCTGATATGGAAATTTTGCCTTTGGGGAGCTTTTGGATGATTGTTTTAATTTCTTTACTGTTGATTGGTCTGTTTAGGTTATCCAGTTCTTCTTGGTTCAGTCTAGGTAGACTATTAAATTTGGTGGCATACAGCCTTTCATAATATTTTCTTATGATCCTTTGTATTTCTGTGGTATCAGTTGTAATTTCTCCCCTTTCAGTTCTAAGTTTGATTGTTTGTGTCTTTTCTCTTTGTCCTTTGGTGAGCTTACCCAAAGGTTTGTCAATTTTATTGATAGTTTTTAAAGAACCAGCTCCTCTCTAGTGTTTTGTTGTTGCTGTTCTCAATTTTATTTAGTTTTGTTCTAAGTTTTATTATTTCTGTCTGCTGACTTTTTTGTTGTTGTTGTTCTTTTTCTAGTTCTTAAAGATAAGATGTTACTCGTGACTTTTCATCTTTCTTGAGATAGGCCTCAATGATATAAATTTCTCTCTTATTTACCACTTTCATTGCATCCCAATAATGTTAATATGTTATGTTTTCATTGTCATTAGTTTCTATGTACTTTTAAAAGATTTCTTTTTATTGTTTTTTTTTTTGTTTTTGTTTTCTGAAAGAGACAGACAGACAGACAGACAGAAGGGGGAAGGCCCAGAGCAGTCTCCATAGTTGACAGCATTAGTTTTTCATATAGTTTTACTCCATAGGTGGGCGTGGGGCTGCACAGGGCAGGAACTGGACTGGGAGCCTCCTGCATACCGTATTTTCCGGTATATAAGACGACCAGGCGTATAAGAAGACCCCCTAATTTTACAGTTAAAACATAGGTTTAGGCCTATATTCGCTGTATAAGACTACCCCCCACTTCCAAGGCTGTAGTCTTATACAGCGAATATAGGCCTAAACCTATGTTTTAACTGTAAAATTAGGGGGTTGTCTTATACGCCCGGTCATCTTATACGCCGGAAAATACGGTAGGCTCTGGCAAGAACTGAGCTGAGGGCACACCCCAGTTCAGCATATGGGCCTGCATGGGCCAGGGCCAGGACTCGATCCTCAGGCTCTGGGGTTTGCAAAGTGAGTGCTCAACCTGCTGAGCCATCCAAGCTTCCCCTGTCTTTGATTTTTAACATGTTCAATATAATGTGTCTTGAAGAAGATCTGCTAGCATCTGGGTAGATAGGGGTCCTGCTTTCTTCCTGAATTTGGTGTTCCAGTTCTTTCCATAGGTTTGGAACATGCACTATTTGTTTGATTATGCTCTCTGCAGATTTTGGTTCTGTCCCATCTGATATCCTTATTATTTTAATGTCACTCTTTCTAATGGAATCAATAGTTCTTGCAGAGTTCTAGCATTTCTTTTGATTCTCAAATCTTTTCTTCTTTCTATGATATTTCCATGTTTCTATCATTGACATCACCAATTCTTTTGTTTTTAGATTTATTTTTATTGTTTTGAACAGAGAGAGAGAGAGAGAATTTGGAGGGCCCAGAGCAGTCTTTATAGCTAGATATCATTAGTTTTTGACATAGTTTCACTTCACAGGTGGGCATGGGGCCATGCAGGGCAGTAACTGGGCCAGGAGCCTCCCACATGGGAGACACACCCTCATGAGCTAGGGGCCTTCTACATGGAAAGCACATGCTGGCAAGAACTGAACTAAGAGCAGACCCCAGTTCAGCACATGGGTCTGCATGGGCTGGGGTCAGGATTTGATTCTTGAACCCTGGAGCTGCAAATGAGCACTCAACCTGCTGAGCCATCCTGTCATCTCTGATATTGCTATTTTTTTTCTCCATCTGGTCATCCCTGTTTCCCATGCTAGCTACTTCATTTCTCATTTCTTTTAGTGCATTATTTATCTGTAGAGTTTCTATTTGATTCTTTTTTATAGTTTCAATTTCTTTGTTAAAATATTTTTTTTTGTTTACTGATTTCCTTTTGGAGATCATTTAGTTGCATCTGTATATTCTGCCAGCATTCTTTGAGCTCTCTGAGTGTTTTAAGAACTGCAGTCTTGAATTCTGTGTCACTTTGATCATATATTCCCAAATCTATAAGTTCCTTTCCTGGAGATTTTTCATTCTCTTTCTGAGTGACTTTGAACCCTAAGGTATTCATTATGTTTGATGTATTTCTTTTTCTGGGCACGAGGACTTATTTCCTGGCATATATGGCGCATACTTTCTTTCACTTTCCAGTTGGTATTTCTGCAGTGTATTACAATATTTTGTCTTACTTATTCAAACTCCTCCATCTAGGAATTATCCCAGAGGGTAAGCTTCTCTTCTTTAATCCTGTTGCCTTGACCTCAATGTGCCTCCTCTTTGGGAAAGTGTGATGGGCGCTTACAAATAGTGCCTCTGAGATCAGTGCAGGCAGAAGCTGCTGCACTTGTGTGTTTTAGTTCCCTGAGCCTTCCTGTCAGTTTCTGTGGGGGCAGGGCTTGTTGGGAAGGGGCATGGTTTTCTTTGCATTATAGGATAATGGCTGTTTGCCTTTTTCAGCTCCTGTAAAGTCAGCACTAGGTGGAGTTGGGAGGGCAAGCTTTGGGAGAGAGTTAGGAGAATAGCCAGACTCTGCATCTGTAATTTTTGCCTGAGGATAGCACAGTTTACAGCTGTTTTGTTTCCCAAGGTCACTCCCCTTGGTACTGGCCTAGTCACAATACCAATTCATTCCTCCATCTGTAGAGCACCTGGCAGGTGCATGAAACAGAAGCCTGTTTCTGTCAGCAAAGCACAGGGGGCTAAGGAAGAGAGGGGCAGTGGGCAGACAGACACACACTGCCAGCTGCCTTTCTCTTTTCTCTTGAGTTCACATTTCACCCAGGGCTGTGTTTTTTTCTCTCTGCTTCTGGATTTTAAAATCAGTTTTACCCAGAGTGGATTTATGTTCCAATCAGCACTTCTGCACTTGTCAGCTTCCAATTCAGCATGCACAGAGTTACAGCTGGGGACCTATTTTTGCCTCAGGCTGTTTAGCAGTCTTTGTTCAGCCCCTATCCCACCTAGGGCACAGTGTTCTGACTGGCACACCAGCATACCACCATTCTGGTTCAAATCTTAATTTGTCCACAGCCTCATGGGGCCTCTGATCTTGTCAGCTCTTGGCCTCTAGCCCACCTGGGATCATGATCCACTTTGGGCCATGTCCTGAGGCCCCTGCCTCTCTCCTTTTTTTGCCAGTCCTGGATTATGTTCTACAGCCTCATCCGTACACTGCTCTCTCCTCTCCTGTTCTCCTCATCACCCCCATCCCTTTCTCTGACCATCAGGTGTTTTCTTGCAATGCATGCATCTCTCCAATGAGGCTGTGTCTCTCAGAGTTTTCCACATGGGATCCCAGTTGTTCAATTGTCCCTTTCAGGAGAAGCTTCATTGATCTCTTCTCATGCTGCCATCTTGGGAACCTTAAGAGCTCTCAATGAAAAGCCCAAGTGAAAGGAAATGAGCTCACAAAAACAGAGCATCGCCACCCCAGCCTCCACCTCTCATCAGGACTCAGCAGTGCCAGCAAGTTGGCACAATTTATGACAGTTGTTCCCACATATACTTCAAATGGTGGGTAGGTATCCTGAGAAATTTGTCATAATGATACCTCAATGTTAAAACTATTCTTTCCACGTGTTTGAGGATCCATTTAAAACAATCTTATTGGTTCTCAATGTAAAAATTATATTGTCTTGCTTAAAAACAACATGACTGAGAATAAAATTCTGTTTGTTTGTTATGATGGTCTAAACAGGTTTTGACATAATTGCGCCATTGTTTTTTATTTCATCTTCATTGAAAGAAAGGCACAGTGGTGCCCCCACCCACACCCCAGACCAAGCAAACTTAGAAACGGGAGTCCACTGAGCCCACCATCAGGTGCCCATTCAGAGGACACAGTCACACTTTCAGAGAATAGATATGAAAACCTCTTCAGAAATGAGTAGAAAAAATAATATTGAAATTATTTCTTCCCATGTTAGCAAAGCAGAATTAATCTGCACATTTCCATTTGAGATATATTTCTTTAATTTCACAGTTGTACATCAGATGAGCTACAAAGAAAGTTAAGGTGAAAACAACACATCATATCTCCTTGAATCTCAATATTCAGGAAACCTGCAAGGGTACTGGTATACCTTCTGATAAATGCAGTCATTTTTGAAAAATAAAAAATTTGCTCCAGATTGAATAAAAATGATACGAGAAATAAAAAGTAACTACAAATTTTAAGGAGAAGGATTTTCAAAGAAAAAATAACAGTATAAAAGACTATATAATCATTACCATTATTACTCATTTCATTTCTATAAAAATATATTCTTTTTCAAGCCATCTCAAAGTAATAATTGGTAGAGCTCAAAGTATGACTTGAAGTAGTTTTGAGAAACATTGCTCAAAGTAAAATAATAAATCTCAGTGACAGCTAGGACTCTTCTTTCTATAGAACCGGGGACTTTGAAGTTGAGTTATGACTGCATAGCATATGAGAACTTTTTCATATCTTTTCAGTACTCCCAGATGGGAACCCACAGAAGTTTCTCTTCCAGACTCAGTGCTTTGAGAGAAAAAGGAAGGACATGCAACCTCTGCATCTCCAGTGATTTTCGGTAAAAGAGAAGCCATCACTCTTTAACCCCACTATGAGATAATTTTAAAATAAAGACAAGACAAAGTTTTCAGAGCTTTCTTCCATATTTGCTTAAATGTAACTCTAATGACAAACAAATGGAGATAACTCAGGTATGATTATCCTCATTTAATTGACAACAATATTAAATCAATGGAGTGATATCAATGAGATGGGGGAATGAGGACCTCCAGAAACCTGCTCCCTTATAAAAGCAGTGCGAACACTGGCAAACATTATCAAAATTATTTTTTTCTCAAACAAGTTAACCAAAGGCTTGTAGGAATCCAAAGAGAGCTTCTTTAAGAAAAAAAAATAGCTGAATATTAGCAATAGTAGGGAACCTTGAAGCATTTTAATTGGGGCTATTTCTAGTTTTTTTTCTCTCCAGCTCTATAGTAATCTTGAAAACTAACAGATCTGCAGGTGTGAAAAACAGCAAATCTAACAGTCACTGAAGAAAACAGAATGGGTTTAGAGCACCCCAAAATCCTATCCCCAGAAAATTGTCATTATCTGATTGGTCTGGAAGTTCTTTGAAAACACCCACTTGTAATCCTTGTCTTTATTAGACCCAACTCAGAGCTAACTTCCTGTGAATAAATTTTTCTCTCAAGGTATTTGTTGAAAACAATTGGCAGCAACTGTCTAACAAAAGGAAAAAAAAAACTTCCTGAAGTGGTGTTACAGTTAGAAAAATAAGAGGCTGAATATAAAACTTAAAAAATAAAGCTGGGTAATGAGATATATAGTGGGCTTTGAAAAAGCTTTAATAGATCTTGGAT
Organism: Craseonycteris thonglongyai; assembly: GCA_004027555.1. Lineage (NCBI taxonomy): Eukaryota > Metazoa > Chordata > Mammalia > Chiroptera > Craseonycteridae > Craseonycteris > Craseonycteris thonglongyai. The sequence goes on along the minus strand of PVKE010007025.1, from coordinate 45,474 downwards.
ATATAGACGGTCATGCACGTATTCAGTACTGTTTGTGTGCCCAGGGAAAACCCAGAGAGGATTCCAGGCTCTTAGCTCTGGCTGACCTTGAGGATGTAGACAACCAGGAGATAAAGGCTAAGGCAGAGTTGTAAGCTCACTAGCAGAGACTAAAAAATGTCCCAATACACATAGAGCTACTCAGCAAAGTCTAGATGGGGACATCCTTGTCTTATTCCTGATCTTAGAGAAAAGCTTTCAGTTTTTTACCATTATGTATGATAATAGTTGAGGGTTTGCCATATATGGCCTTTGTTATGTTAAGGTACTTTCCTTTTATAACCATCTTATTAAATGTTTTAATCATAAATATTGTTTCTTATTAAATACTTTTTCTGCACCCACTTATATGATCATATAATTGTAACCTTTATTTTGTTTAAGTGGTATATCACATTGATTGATTTGCATATGTTGAACCATCCTTATGCCCCCAAAATAACCCCCAGTTGATTGTGCTGTATAATCTTTTTAGTGTATTGTTGTATTTGATGTACTTGTATTTTGTTTAGGATTTTTGCACCTGCATTCATCAGACATACTACTCTGTAGTTTTCTTTTGTGTGTGTTATCTTTACCAGGGTAATATTGGTTTCATAAAATTAGTTAAGAAGTATTGCCTCTTCTTCAATTTTTATGGAAGAGTTTGAGAAGTACAGATATTAAATTATCTTTGACGTTTGGTAGAAATTACTAGTAACCAGAGGTATCACACTTTCTAACCATAAATTTAGAATGAGGTAGACTGTAATGCAAAGTGGCAATAATCAAAACACATGATACTGACAGAAAAACAGACACACAGAACAATGGAACAGAACTGAGAACCTAGAAAGAAATCCACATATATATGGGCAGATATTTTTTGACAAAGAAGCCAAAAACATACAATGGAAAAAAGAAAGGCCATATTATTTATAGTATTTCCAACAGTCTAAGGTTGTTCAAAGGGCATTATATAGATGATGTCTCAATCAATCTTATAAAAACAGTCCTATGGAGAAGGTATAGTTCTTTTTCCCCATTTACACAACAGAAGTTAAGTAACTTGTCCAAGGTCATTAGTGCCATTTGTTGTCAGCTGAAGAAGTTTCAATGAATGGTGCTAGAAAAATCGGAAAGCCACATGTAAAACAATGAAGCTACACTGTTCATCATCATATACCAAAATTAACTCAAAAAGGATCTAAGACCTAAATATAAGACCTGAGACAATAAATTGCATAGAAAAAAGCATAGGTACTAACCTTATAGACCTTGATTTCAGGGAGGATTTTATGAACTTGAACTCCAAGGCAAGGGAAATAAAAGCAAACATAAATGAATGGGACTTTATCAAACTGAAAAGCTTCTTCACAGCAAAAGAAGCCATCAACAAAACAAAGAGGCAACTAACCAAATGGGAAATGTATATTTCAAACAATGCTTCTGATAAGGGGCTAATATCCATAATACAAGTATATAAAGAACTCATACAACTTAACAACAACAGCTAAAACAAAAACAATTCGATTAACAAATAGGCAGAGGACATGAACAGATGCTTCTCACAAGAAGACATACAAACAGCCAACAGACATGTTTACAAAATGCTAAGCTTCACTAGCTATTAGGGAAATGCAAATAAAAACCCTAATGAGATATTGCCTCACACCTGTTAGAATGGCTATTATCAATAAAACAAAAATAACAAGTGTTGGAGAGACTGGAGAAAAAGGAACCCTTATACATTGCTGATGGAAATGTAAATTGGTACAACCATTATGAAAAAAACAGTATGGAGATTCCTCAAAAAATTAAGAGTAGAATTTCCATATGACCTAGCTAGCAATCTCTCTTCTGCATATCTATCCCAAAAATCTAAAAACATTTGCTCATGAAAATATATGGGCTCCTATGATCATTATAGCCTTATTCACAGTGGCCAAGACATAGAAATAACCAAAGTCCTTTGATAGATGTTGACATAAAGAAGAAGTGGTACAATAGAATATTACTTAGCCATAAAAAAGTTGAAATACTGCCATTTGCAATAACATTGATGGATCTTGAGGTTATCATCTAAGCAAAATAAGTCAGATGGAAAAAGTTGAGAACTATATGACTTCACTCATATGTGGAATATAAAACTGAAAGTCACAAAAGAACAAGACAAATACACACAAACTTAAGCAACAGTTTAGTGGTTACCAGAGGGTAAAGGGGTAGAAGAAGTGGTAGAAGAAGGTGATGGGAGTCAAATATATGGTGACAGAAGGTGAAATAACTTTAAGTAGTAAACACACAATGCAATATATAGATGATGTGTTATATAGACTTGAAGTCTATATAATTTTACTAACCAGTGTCACTGCAATAAATTTACTAAAAAATAGAATTTTAAAAATAAAATGAAAAAACTAAAAAAGAATAAATGAAAGAAAAAATATACCAGTTGATATGCATAGTTTATCAATAAGATCATTAGATATTCTTAAATCTATATGCACTCAAAGTATATAAATTCAAAAAGTAATTTTGAAAGGTCTTTTTTTTTTTTTAGTTTTTACAACAGTCTAATGTTAAAAGGCATTATTTCGTTATGTATCATTTAATCTCCTGACAGTAATCCTATGGAGGAGGCATACTTCTTTTTTCCAATTTATGTAACAGAAGTTAAATAACTTGTCACTGAATGCCATTTGTTGTCAGCTGAAGAAGCTTTAAAATAAAGTAACTTCACGTAGTTTATTATCTAAGATCCTAAGGACAATGTAGTTTTCTTTTTCTTTTTCTCTTTTGTTGTTTGATTTAGATGTTCGTTGTTGTTGTTTTTTAATTTCCAAAGATTGGTACTGCATAATACTCATTTTATATTATAGATGAGGAAACTAAGTTATTAAGAACTGAAAGAAAACATCCAAAGATATCCAGCTACTGAAAGGCACTACTAGTCGAACCCAGAAAGTTTGTTAAGAGGAAGAAAAGGGTATTTGTTGAGCCATGTCAACCCATGAGTGTTGGAGTTAGGCAAAGCACCAGGGACATTTTAATTTAAGATTGGTAACTTAGCTGTTTAAAATGCCTATGTATTATTTATATGACATTCTAGAAAAGGCAAAACTGTAGGTACAGAAAAAAATATCACAGTTGCTGGCTTGGGGTGAGAATGGGAAGAAGAGAAGTTATAGGCACACTATGCAAAGGCATGAGGGGACTTTTTCAGGTGATGGACGTGATCTGTCTCAATTGTAGTTATGATTAAATGATGACATGTATTTTTCACAACTCACACACCTGCACACTATAAAGAGATGTTCCTATATATAAATTATGCCTTGATAAACCTGACTTTTTTTTTTTAACTGGTATCATTGACATCCTAGCTTCATGTGTGGGTTAGAGTCAGAGCCATAGAGGTCACTCAGCACAGCCATCACAATGTTCTACAATGTGAGAGCACAGGAATCACTGTCATGCCTATGTCCTCCCAGGAAACACACTTGGCCTTGCACTTGCATCTGAAAGGAAACCTTCATTACCATGTGCTGAAACTTTTATGTGAAAGTTCATCTTCCTAAGTCCTAGTTTCCAGATAAATATATAATAGATTCTTTTAGGAACTGTATCGTTTGATGACTTTTCACTCCAAGAGAAGAAAATGAATAACAGACATATTAATATCCACATTCTTCAGCAAGGAGTATCATGTTGGTACAGAAAGCTGTGGCTGTTAGAGTACACGTAGAAATATTCATCCTTGTTTAAACAGGAGTTTGCTCTTTATCCAGAACAGTAGGAAGAGATGTGCTGGTTATTAGACCTTCCCACAGGCAGAGGTTTTTGAAGGAGAGGATAAAGGGATGAGAACAGAGATTCCGGCTGGTGGCTCTAAACCTGTGGCTGCCAAGAGTTCCCCAGAGACATCTGTCTGCTGATGCCACAGGAGGTGAGTCAGTCTAGTTGCACTCAGACCTCCAACAAAGCCTCTCTGAACCACTGGATTAAGTCTAAGCAACAAATTGTGAACAAGAAAGGCAGAGAAATTAAACAGGCAGGTTGTCACTATATCATGGCTAATATATCTGAAGATCAGTTTAAATTTATTATTTTAGCAAACATCATTGCATTTATTACATGATCAAATTATAAATAGAATGGTATGTATGTATGTATGTATGTACTCATATATATGTATGAGGAATGTCTGAAAAGTATCCAGCCATGTAACCATTCTTGTTATATTGACAATGGCTGGATTTTTTTCTGGACAGCCCCCATATGTATGTATATATGTATGTATGTATGTATGTATACATGTATGAAGGAAGTCAAGAGGAAAGGAGGGAGAAAAAAGAGATGGGTGGATGAATGGATAGATAAATGGATAGAGAGAAAGAGAGAGAGGGGAGAAGGAAAGGGGAGGGAGAAATAGATGGGTGGATAGAGGAAGGGATGAAAGGAGAGAATAAAAGGTACAGAGGGACTGAGGATTGGGCAGATATACGGTGACAGCAAGAAAAGAATAGATGAATGGATAAATAGATAGAAAGATAGATGTGTGGTTTAAATATCTACCCTTCAGTGTATATATGTGTGTGTGTATTTTTTTTTTACTTCAGTATAAAGATACAAGGATAATACAACAAATAAAAAATACAGAACTATAGATTGACAGCAGCTAACACGTACTAAGCACTTATGACTTTAGTCATTATTATTCTTAATCTAGTCTCAATGATTCTAAAGCCAGAAAATTAAGGCCTTTTTAATAAATAAGATTAATCTACATTGAAGGAAGAGGAAGAGAAAGAGGAGAAAGACAAGAAGGTGCCAAAGAAAAGAATTTCTCCCACAGATTCTGTTACTGATTATTAATCCCCTACACACGATCCATGCACCATATCTGAAGAATGAACTGTGGTCACCAAAGGAGTTGAACCATTATGAAGGTGAGAATATGGGTCAAGGGCCAGAGAGGAAATGGCTGAGTCAGGAGAAAGGAAGGGGGCACTTGTGAGTCAGCTTCAGCTGCTGGAGCTCCAGCTGCTATCAAGCAAGCCCCTCACCCTCACAAAGCTGTGTGTGGAGGAAAGTAGAGAGGGGGTTGGCATTGGGAAGGGGGAAAGGGAATTAATTTAGCCCTCACCTAGCCAGCCTTCTCAGACCACCAAAAGATTTGCAAAAGCTGTCATTCAACTATAGGTGAGCACCTAGGAATGCTAGTATCAAGTTGTGTAATAATTTTTTCCATTTATAAAATTTGTACTCCACTTACATGAACTTAATACATGTGTTCTTAACAATTATGACTAGATTGTTTATGAATACTTTATAAGACGTTAAAGCTAGCCATCATCTCAAGTTATTTCCATAGTAACTATTTTTAAAGCACATGCATGATAGGCAAGTACCCCAAAAATAACAAAAATAAGCAAACAAACAAACAAAAAAACACCTAAAAAAGTTAAATACACAAGTTTGTTTTATTTTTTTCTTTTCTTTTCTGCTATGCTTGATATACATGAAGTAATGGATATCAATTCATTTTATTGCATCTTTACTTGTACATTTGTTCTTAGGTTGCCTAAAACAGTTAAATACAAATAAAATGAGTATAGCAAAATAATGAAAGCAAACAGCAGGTAACATTACAAATAACGAAATGTGAACCATTTCTGCCCTTATCCAGAGTAAATTGGGTCACAACTAAAGGGACACTCCTGCAGCTGTAGTTGAAGGGGTGCACACTGAGACTGAATATTGCACAGATACACACAGGGTTCAAAATATACCATCCATGGGATATCCATTTCTACTATAGCCTTGTAAGTGTTCTAAACCTGTGACAAGAACCAATTATCCCTTTTATACCCACCCAGATGAACCAGGATGTAGACAGTTTTCTTTGCTTAGACAGGGAGGCAGTTTTAACACTGACCCATGTGAAGCCACAGGTTGCCAAAAGAACTGTGCCTAATATTTATAACTTGTATAAGAATTTCACATCCCCATATTGGCCACCTCAAGATGAAAACAGGTAACTCCCTAAATGTTAACTGGCTCTACTTCCCTAATACTAAACATACAAACCACATGAGAAATGTAAAAATTCAAATAGAAATAACATAAACGTGTCATAAATTATAAACAAAAAACCATTTGTGGGACAGCGTGGATGATAAATGGTCTACTGTGTAAATTTTAGAATGAGGCAGACAAAAGATGGAAGCCCAGTTCATTTTCTCCTTCTCCTGCTTCAGCTTCTTGTCCGTGGGTATCCGATGTCCAAAATGTCAAATTATCACCAGTAACTGCACTATTAGCATGACTCTTCACTGAATGTATCAAGTTCGGCAATGGCTTCATCAAAAGCTGTCTTGGGAAGAGAGCAGGCTTTCTCCAGGGGGTTCAGAATCCCATAACAGGACACAGAGAAGTTAAGGGTCTGACACAATGAGATAGAATTTGTTGGTTGCATTTCCTTTTTGCTGATTTCAAAACTTCTTGGTGTGTTTGTTGTGGCTGGTCCACAATCCCTTTCTTGTCATCTCCAGCAGCAACCTCACCAGGTAATGGTAGTAGTCTCCTTTCATTTCAAATAAAAGACTTTTGCTCTCTGCTTGTGAAGCATGGGTGATCAAGAATTTTTCCAAGAGACACAGTATATCATTGCAGATATCTCTTAGCTCAGCCTCAATGTTCTCTGTATTCTTGACTCATCTGCTGGGTTTTTTTCTTAGCATCTTCTGTCTTGTTCACTTGAGACAACCCTTCAAGATGAACTACAGGCTCCTACAACTTTTGTATAAGCAGCTGAGAGAAGATTCCTCTCCTCGTTGGATAATTCAGCTCCTTGCTCAGTTACAGACTTCATGCATGCTGCCATGTCAACATATCACTCAGCCTGCTCAGCCAGTTAGGCCTTCTGCATCACTTAGTTTTTATCCATGACTGGATGTTCTGTGTCCCAAGTGGGCGGCGGCAGACAGATGACAATTCAACAATCTGTATCAAGTTATAATTTTAATACATCTTAAGTTATAGCCATATAAACTCCTTCTATATAAAAATAAATCAGAAACCACAATGTTTTTATTTTAATTGGTTACCACGTTATCCTTAACAAATTCAAATGTATTAGTCTGATTGCTTCAGCTGTTAAAAATGATTTGAGTAGACTGTACCTATCTCTCTTTCAAATACTCTGAGAGAGAAGATTCTGCACACTCTAGCTAAAGCAACATGATTATAATGAAAATTATGTGTGATATTAAACTATATATGTCATATCAATTAGCTTGTGCTATGTATAAACCACCTCAAAGTTTAGTAGCTTAATAAAGCAACCATGATTTAGCTTGTGATTCTGTGAGTTAGCTGGGAGGTTCTTTTGGTCTAACTCAGCTTGCTAAATCTCTGCTGGGCTTGCTCATGCAACTGCTGTCAGCTATTGGGTTGGCTGACATCATCTTGGGTGGCTTTAAATTATCACATGCCTGGCACACTGTTGGCCAGAGCAATAGGAGTGACTGGACCATATGTCTCATCATCCAACAAAACAGCCCTAGTTTTTTCAAATGACAGCAGTTAAAGGATTCCAAAAACAGCAAGATAATAAACCCCAGTGCACAAGCACTTTCAAGCATCTGCTTGCATCACATCTACTAATAGCTCATTGGCCAAAGGAGGCCACATGGCCAATCAAGACTCAGGGGATAGAGAAAGAGACTCTGCTTTCTGATGGGAAGAGGTGCAAAGTAGCAGTGCAAGGGGAAGGAAACATAGGGGGAGAACCTGCGGCCATTTGTGTGTCCCCTCTTTCTCTCTTTTCACTCATCACAACTCCCTAATTCCATGTGGATCTTACAAATTTCTTTACTGTTATGTGGTCAACACACATCTGTAAAGTCATACAAACTATTCAGTTGTGTGGTTCCTCACACATAGATGTCCATGCACAGAAACTTGTTCTCAGCTGTCACCTGAGTATGATAATACTTATAGATGCCTGCATGTAGATGAAATTGCTACTTCGTTGTTCTATTTTCATGACTCCATAATTGTGCAGTGTGATAAGCCATGATTTATCCTATCATTTCCCCAATAATGACAATATAGATTTGTTGCAAGTTCTATCTTTAAACACAAAGCCGTAATAATACATTTTTAAACAGAAAATATCTTCATAGCCAATAGTGTCATTACTATGGTATGAATTCCTAGGAGTGCAATGCCTGGGCCACTGATTTTTTTTTTTTTTTAATAAATTAAGAAACACCTGAAAACAACTCAATGAGTATGTTTCCATCAAGTATAGATGAGGCTTCCCTTTCCCATGTGTCCCAGTGATCAAACTCGCAACTTGAATGGAAAGTAAATTAATAGAGATGTTGATGCCTAAAGTTCTAGAAAATTAATAAGAAGCCTGATGGAATTTTTTGCCAGCATGGGTCCTCTTGCTGAGAGACAGGGATGCTAGCTTAACACTCCTCCTGTTAGCTCATAAGGCCTGGAGAAGATGATGCATCTCCTTGTACTTTTCTGAGACCAAATGGACAAAGTTCCCAGATCTGTAATCTGGTTTCATTGCCCAGTGGCATCCCTGGGGAAATTACTTACCATCGTGCCATGCTGGCTCCAAGCAGAGGTCACTGAGAAGTTTGGAGGACTGGGGGACACACACCCGCTCTATTGTTCCCAGCAAATGTTGTCTCTGAGGTATAAGACCAAGCCTTTTACTTGATTGCTCACTGAGTCAGTAAATAATGATTGAGCTCCCACTGAGCAGGGCATGTGGAGATGGCACAGCATAAGAGGGACACTCTGAGTGCCCCTGCCCCTCGTCATGGCAGACACCAACAACCAGCCCTGGCCTGCGGGCCCCCTGAGCTCAGGCAGCGCGAGTGGCCTGCCCTGCCTTTCATGCTATCTCCTTCACAGACCCCCTCACCTCACCCAGGCCCTGTCTGCCCCTGGATGGTTGGTGCCACTGCAGGCTGACCCTTCCCAGAACACCCCAGAGAGAGACCCCTGGGAACACACCGGAGTCAAAGTCATACTTATTACCTGCTGCAGCTCAGGAGGCCACAGGCCATGGGAGCTTGTGGTGGGGGACTGGCAATCTAGAGAGGAGCCCGGAAGCCAGAGTTTGTCTATGCTGGGTGCTGTCAGATATTGGGACAACTATGATGGGGCATTTGGGACAAACTTTATAGTTTGGGTAGATTTGGGGACATTGAGACATTATCTACTGTGCATGGCTCTATTGAGAGAGGTCAGCGAAGATTACATTTATACTCAAATTGTCACCCAGAAAGCTTTCTTTGCATAGTTCTATTATACTCAGAACAGCTAGATGAAACCTCATTGAATTCATGTTCTCCTTCTCTTATATTTCAGTTTATTAAAAACAAAGAGTAAGTTATGCAAAACTCCAGGTAATAAAATGTCGATGCCCACAATTATTATTAACATTCTCTGATTGCTGAGCTCCAATATTTAACATCCTGTCTATGTTCATTTACTTCACATGTGCGCCTTTCCTTGAATTAACTCTATGTGCAATTTACACATTCCTAGATCGGCAGGCCATTCATATATCATTTTTCATAGACCTCGAGGTAGAATATTCCCATAAAACTCAACCAAACATAACCTTTATAATCATAGTCAGTGGAAATAGTCTCCGAGTTTATCAGATAAAAAATTAAAATGACCTGAGATAGATGTCTTTTGCCTCTTCCTACATACATATTTGATGATCCTATTAAATTATTTAGCTATGTGTTTTCCTACTATGCCAAAGAGACAAATAACTATTCTTTCTTAAGTTCTTGAAAAGTTTCATTGTTACAAAGAGTGATTGATATTAATCAGCCATTCATTTTTCTATCTGATGTTTTCAGAGAGAATGACCTCAGATCAATTGTAGAGAAAACTAAATGCAATAATTTTGAAATGTGACCCTCAAACATTACTTTATATTAATAACAACTCTGAAGAGCAATTATTTCTTTTAATACATTTTACAACTGAGTCATTCTGGAATTTCATCAGAAAGCTACAAGACCTCCTGCAGTATTTTAAAATATTGATAATTTTTGTTGGTAATATAAGGGGCTGGGAGACCTTTGAAATGTTTCCTGCTTCTTCTGAGGACAGTGTCTACGGGTCATTCAGAATGGCCCAGTGTTTGACACACTGTCGGAGGCTGTCCTACAGTATAGCTTCTCACAAAACTAGGATGCCTGGAGTGCCTAGTAGTAGAATCGTTTGCCTTTATACTGAGAAGCCTGGGAAACGCCCGAATCTGCCCATGGAGTGTACCCAGGCCGACTTCATGGAGGAGTTCGTGCAGTGAGACCCAGAGTTCTCAGGAGCTTGTCACAAAATGCAGGGCAGCAGGGCCTGTGGCGGCTCCGTGGGCGCTAATGTGGCTGTGATGGGGTTGAGCGTGCCTTCCTTACCGAGGAGCAGAAAAGCATTGGAGGCACAAGCCCGGCAGAAAGCTAAATAAAACAACGAAGTGTTCGTGAACAATAAAACAAAAGACTAAAAAAAATGTTTCCTAATTACAACTATTTCAGGCATGCTCTATGTTCATAATAGAATGCCGTTTTCTCATATGATGAAGATGCCAGATGTTTTTGATCTCGGTTTGAGTTAAGCAGCTCTCTGAGTCTGCCATCACAGCGGTGGGCGAACCATCACTCAAAACCGTTTTAGCTGGGCTTTTCATTTTCCGGGAAAGGAGCACGGAGCCAGCAGGGATGTGTCTCACCTTAGAAATCACAGTGCACTTACCATACAGTAGTCTGTTAGTTTCGGGTGTATAACATAGTGACTCGACATTTATATGCCTTCCGCTGTAATCACAACAGGTCTAGTAACCATCTGAAACCCTTTATGTCAACTATAATTAAAAATAAATTAATTAAAAAATTAAAACTTGCAGGGCTCTTCCATCAGCCCAGAGAGCCCTGCACTCTGTTCTGGAAGGTGAAGAAGTCATGACCTCACAGGCGATCTTCTGCAGGGGTTTTGGGCAGGTGTGCGGCTGAACTGGAGGGGGATAGCTATGGCAGAAAGGTCCAATTGGCCTTCCATTAAACTGTCCTGTGCATCTCATAGGCTTCTGGTGCACGGGAGGTATAGATAGCAGACTTCTGAGGAAGCGGGCAGACGCTCCAGAGGTTATAGGCTGGGGAGAGCCTGTGGGAAGGGCCAGCACACGGGTGATGGTGGGGCAGTGTCAGCGCCTCCCTCCCATGGCTGTCACACCGCCATGGGGTGAAACTATGCACACTCCCTTTGGCAGCACAGGCAGGGACAAGGAGACCCTACTCCAGTCAGACGTAACTTTCATAAAGGTGCAGAGCAGAATGAATGTCTTTCAGAACGTGAAAAATATCGCTGTACCCACATGGAATGTGGGGAGTCACAACATGGTTTCCTGAAGGACCAGTGGCTTGTTCAGCCTCAGACTTCTGGGCGCCTCATCAAAGACATGCAGGAAGAGTGTAGGCTGCAGATCACCTGTGCTCTGGGCTTTCTTACACATTATACATCCCGTGGCATACTGGGGACAAGGAAGAAACCCAGAGCATGGTGAAGTCCTTTCTTTACCACCCATGGCAGCTATTTGCTTTATTATGACATTGAATTTGTAGTCACTGTGCTTTGAGTGATTTATGACAAGTCCAGAACAACTCCAGGACAATGTCCCCAGAGAACCCTCCTCTCTTCTATCTGCCAGAGGTGGCATGGGACAAGGACTTTTATCTAAAGATGTTCTACTATCTGTGGCTGAAGCTCTGCGATCAAAGACCCAAGCAAGGAGCATCCAGGCCAGCATGAGGGAGCAAGCAGCAGGAAGTGTGCTCTGTCCAGCCCTTTCTTCTCTAAGCATACTCTGAGGTCCCACGAGGCCTTGTGACATTTGCTAGAAACAAAGATTCCAGAATACCCTTTCTTTATCAGAAATTCAAGATGACAAGGTAAAGCCGGGAGCACGTTGTTCACCTGCCTCACATGTATGCCTTTAATGAAACTTGGCCTGCATTCGTGGAATACCTCCTGTGTTGCCATGGCAACAGGAACCAGGTATGCTGGCCAGCCAGACTGCTGTCCTCCAAAACCAAGAGTCCCAAACTGCCCCTACACCTCATACTATCTAGATGTGGCAGCATGGGGCGCGGAGGCCTCACTGTGATCCCACGTGCCAGGTCTGCCAACCGCACCCAGACCCTGTGCTTCAGGAGGAGCCGTGGCCCTACGTGCCCATGCTCTGTGGCGGTGGGACTGTCAACGCCAGTGAGGATGGAAGGCAGAGCTTGAGGCTTCCCCAAGAGAGGCCTGGGCGGGTGTGCAGAACTTTGAGGAAACATGAGTTCAGGAGCTGAGCAGGCCTTAGTCTCCGCCTGTTGACATTGAGGGAACAAGACTCAGAAACATAGCAAGATTTTCGCAATGTCACTTCCTCTGAGGGATGAGGGGCAGTTCCATCCCTGAATTCTCAATGTTGTACCATGTAGTTCTGCTTTATCACTAGCTATTTTCTCTGGTTGTAATTCCTCCTTTTGACAAAAGAATGTAAAGAACTGACTTTACGGCTTCTTGTTTGAATAATGCCCATTTGTAAGCACTGTGTACATAACTCACGAGTTACACTATTAAATGATTAAAATATTTCAAACTCAGTATTTGATCCACAGCATACTCACAAATGGCAAAACAAAACCACTAGGAACACATCGGATAATCAGGCTGCACAGATCTGCACCTAATCTTTCCCTCGAGCCAGATTCACTAGGCATTAGAATGTAATTATAACACAATCAATTCAAAAAATAGAATTCAATGAGCCAGATACCACATTATGCCAAAATCATGTTTCTAGATTAGTAGTAATTACCAAATTCATATTATCTTCTCCGGGATTTACAAGGAGCACCAGTGTTCATGCTGGAGCAACCTGAGGACCATGCAGGTGGGGAGAGAAGACAAAGACGCAGGCCGTGTGTGGGGCAGGGGAGCAGGTGTGCCCACAGCCTCTGCTTATGTCCAACGTGGTCTGATTGCTCTTCCTTTATTCAGAAACATGCTGTCATTACTGTAATCTAATATTTGTTTTAAGAGAGAGGAAAATAAAGAGTCTAAATGTGTAATAGTCCGTTCAAGAAAAAACCCATCATGTGGGTGCTTACAAGGAGAATATATAGACTCACAAATTGTGCCTCAGCCTACCAGGGGAAGGCTGTAAGAGAGGCAGAGACAGAGAGGGGGGAAGGAAGGGGAGGGGGAAGAGGAGGGGAGGCGAGGGGAGAAGAGAAGAGAAAGGAGAAGAGGAGAGGAGAGGAGAGGAGAGGAGAGGAGAGGAGAGGAGAGGAGAAGAGAAGAGAAGAGAAGAGAAGAGAAGAGAAGAGAAGAGAAGAGAAGAGAAGAGAAGAGAAGAGAAGAGAAGAGAAGAGAAGAGAAAAGGGAGAAACTGAGAAAAAAGTTCTCTTCTTTTATGAGCCTGAAGCCCAGCCTGGGCCCTGACCCCTCTTGTCCACTCTGGTTCCCGTGGAATTAACCCAGATCTCCCCTCCACACTCCAGACCACGGCTTCTCCCTGATTGATACCTTAGCCTTTCTGTCAGAAACTTGAAGTTGAGGCCTTGAGATGCCCACACAAACCAGAAGCACATAGCTATGTGCTTTCTTTCATCTTGCCGACAGGCCAAACACTACCATGCGGTCCGTCCTTATCAGAAACTACTGTCCCTGGCTTAGCTCCCATAAGCTGGTGCTGAAAGGGATGTGACATCAGGAGAGACTGTCAGGCATGGGAGGAAGAGAGGTAAGGAATAAGAAGGGTCCTTACTGAGTGGGAGATGACAATTCTGGGCACCTCTGCTGGGCAGTGCATCATCTCATGTAAAAGCCACGAGAAGTATATTTCCCCATGAAGGCCTGCCAGCCATGGGTTGAGGGCTGCTCCCAGGCACAATGACAATCTGGCCCACCCCTGGAGGGCCAGGTGTCCTGCCCCTGCCCTCAGGTAAATGGTAGCAGGTGAGGGCAGCCAAAACCATCTTGTCTGTGTGGATGGGAACAGCAAGTGCCTGAAGCTGTGGTGGGGCACCAAGAAAATCTACAACAGGGAATAGCATCCAGTCGATGCACATGAGCATTGTCTTCCCTAGTGCATAGGACAGTGCGCTAGAAAGCTGGCTGGCTCCACAGAGCCACTAGGAGCCATGCCTTAACAGACTCTGTGAAAACTGGGTTCTGTTGGCTACATTTTTATCCAGCGAATATCTATTGTTTCATAGGATGGCACCCACTACTGAGCAGGCATAGAGTAAAGAAATGAGAAGAAACACCAGAAAAATGTAGGCTGCTGGACAGTATAGTAACTCAAAGGCAAAGGCATTGACTGGGGTGAAGCAGCTCTGGCCTGTAGACTTGCCTCTGTTTCTTATCAGCTGTGTACCTTGGGGCACATTGAAGCCTTCACATTCTTACTAGAAGTGATACACACATTACAGGGTTATTCTGAAAATTGCATAAGTCAGTGCATGAAATCTGCTCAGCCCAGTTCCTGACATAGGTTAAATCTCATTAGATATCAGCCCCTTTGCTCACAGAGACATCCTCTCCTTCAAGGGTCTGAAAAAAACAGAAGTAAGAGACCAAATTGTGTAAATAAGTTACTGTCAATGAGTGAAATGTTTCTCCATCCCAAAGGTAGGTCAAATATGTCCCTGAAAATATTACCAAACAGAGCTGAGGGAAGTGTGACAGGGCAAGAAGACTGGGTGTCTGGCTTCAGACACTGACCATGAAACTGATATAATGGTTTCATGGCTAGTTGCCCATTAACACTCAACGACCTGTGGACAGGGAGGCCCTGGGTGTCACTATCCAGGGCAAAGGCATAGCATTCAGAAGGGTTTTATCGATTTATTTATTCATTTAGTTAGTTAGTTAGTTAGTTAGTTAGTTAGTTAGTTATTGTTTTTGACAGATAGAGAGAGAGAGAGAAAGAGAGAGAGAGAGATACAGAGACAGAGAGAGAACTGAACTGGGGGAGCTCCCCAGTTCAGCACATGGGTCCGCAAGGGGCGGGGACGGGATTCGATCTTCTGTCCCTGGCACTACAAAGTGAGTGCTTGACTCACTGAGCCATGCTGGCTTCCCCTTTTTTATCTATCTATCTATCTATCTATCTATCTATCTATCTATCTATCTATCTATCTATCTATCTATTTTTTTTTTCCAGAAGGGTTTTGAAGGAAGGGCTTACAAGAGATGAGAGGGGTTTGGATTGAGACCTCAGAAATGCTTTTGTTTGCATCTTGTGATGTCTCACTTCAAAACCTTATGTACGGTATACAAAATGTGTGTGTGTGTGTGTCTCCATCCACGACTGCCCAGGAAAACAGAAGCAGGGCTTGGTGAAACTGAAGGTGCACTCACAAAAGACACTGGAGAAAACAGTTGATGTCATCAGTGAATAAATGATCAGAGGCAGGAGGAGATTCCTTCCCAGGAAAAGGGTCACCTAGCTCTCAGTGTCCAATCTTGGTGACTGAGCAGGAGACGTGGGGCAGTCAAAAGCCGGATGGAGAGAGGAGGCAAGGTGACCGCAGAAGCAGCTTTCCACTGGGGCTTAAACATGCAGAATTAAGGTACTCTGAGTGCTATCAATAATTGAGATTAGGGTAGGAGGGGCATTAGGGAATACAGCACTAGCCCCCAAAATAAGTCCCAAATCGCTGCATGTCCCCAGCAAGGCACATGTCTTAGCTCCTCTATAAACCACACATCTGACCTGTCCTGCACACGAGATTCATGACAGTGGGTTATTGGGTTGTTTATTTCTCAATCTGCTCAGTGCTTACAGTGCTTCAGAGAGAGAGACACTTGGAATGTGTCAATTGCTTGGAAATCTGTTTCCAAATAGAACCTAAGATCCTTAGGCTAAGTTAGAAGCAGAGGGCAAATGGTTTCAGTGGGAAACCAGAACTTACAAAGCTGATGTGAGCAATCCATTTCATCCCAGGTTTGTTCAGGTGTGAGAGTAACTTGCAGCCCCCGGCCAGCCCCAGCGCCACTAATGAATATATGCTGCTCACCTGCCATCCTCTGCTGCCTGTTCTCATGTTGAGTGAATGAGCCAGGATTCAGAGTGCAGTTTGAAACCAGGGAGAGCCAGGATCTTAGCAGGTACCACCCCCAAAGAGCTACAAGTATCGATGAAATATAAACAGCTTTGCTCACGCCAGGGCCAATTATGAAGGAGCTAATAGCAGCAGAACCAGGCTGGCTGCTGAGATCCAGATGGAATATGTCACAGACTTTTTAGACATTCCTGAAATTCTAAGACAATGCTTCTTGCAGCTTAGTGTTCAAACCACAAGGATCCTAAATCCCTGGGGTTTTGTCATGAAGGATAGATAATTTTAGGAAAAAAGCAAACTCTTCGATTCTATTGACATAATATAAATATTTAACAAAATTTGTGATTATAAATGCTATATTTATCAGGGTAGATGCTATGGGACCCCCAATAAAAAGTTGTTTTACTTTTTTCTAATTTCTGCCTTCAAGCATGTTTTGTCAGATTCTTATGATTCTTATTCCTTGAGTAAAATTCAAGAAGGTTCAGTGGGTTTCTTATTCCTGGTGATAATTGTACCAGACTCTTTTTTAAGGTACAAAGAGCCCAATCCAAGCTGACTCAAAGCTGCAATCTCTCATCCATTCAAAGCTTTCTCCTCTCCCTAGATCAGTGGGGAAGGTTGGGGTCCTGACAACCCTTAGGAGGACTCTGTGGTCTGTCCCCACAACACCGGGGGCAGGAGCATATTCCATCCACCTGGCAAGCACCCTGCAGAAAATGCAAGCCTGCCCTCCTATATGTCCCTGACACTGATGGGCAGGCTCTGCCCTCCAAAGGAACAGCCTGGGCAATGGATGGCCAGTTGCCTCTCAGCTGTGCTCTCAGTAGATTCGACACCTTCGAGGTAAAGGCAGTAAGCAGTGCTCTGACATGGAGTGCGGAAGAGACTGCCCTTCAGGAGAAATGCACCTATGGAGAAAGCATTGTGAAAATGAATATTTGAAAATATTTTCATTGTCACATTATGTCATTAAGAATGATGGAAGCATGTCACCTCAATGGACATTATTCAAAAAATGTTTTTTAAAATCTTCCAAATGAAAAGATTCTGTGGATTATGAAGTCATTCATTAAAATCAACAGAGAAGATGAAAACTTACAGCAAAATAAATATCTTTGAACAACAGGTAGTTGGGACTGAAAAATGAATTAGGATTTCAAGTCCCTAAGAAATCCTTAATATCTGTAAGGTATTTTGGTTTGCTATAATGACAGCATTTGAAACCAAATATCAAAATTAATCAATATGAGATACTGCTTTATTACAGAATGTTAAAAAATGCTTTTAAAAACTGTGAAGCATATTTGATCCTTTGCTCTCACTAAAATATTATCAAGATAATTAAAAGATATTGCACTGTTGATAAATTGAGTGTTTAAAAATGAACTTTATGTCACATTCACCACCGATTCTGCATGCTTTAAAATACAGATATTGGTAAAGTTGTACCTGTACACACATGTGCAGAGACATACAAGTACATATATAAACACATGTGTGTACATGCACAGCTATTATTGGTAAGGTTACATAATTGGAAAAGTTGGGACATACTCGAATTCTGAAACTGGAAATGAGCAGTGCGGAGATGGTCACAGCTGCTGGATCTAGCTGACTCTGGAATCAGGACATGCCACATCTGCCACCGGCCTTGCAAGCTGGTTTCTGGTTCACCACCTGCAGCTAGTCTCCGGACACAGCAGCGCCTTGAGGCTGGGGACCTCCACCCTCGCCAGAGGCCCCATGCAGACACGCTTGGCTTTGCAGAGAAGAGACGTGATGCTGCGCTTAAGAGTAATCTCCAGGGGATTTACTTGGTTAAGATGAAGCAGAAAATATGGCTGCCTTTTGAGTAAAGATGTGGACTGGACCCCTGACATTAATCGTTTGCTCCCCTCTTGCTGAGGTCGGGCTTCCCAGAGCAGACACTGAGAAGTGATTTGTTAGGGAAATGCCCTGTGGGAGTGGAGGAAGGGTGAGCAGAAGCAGAGTGGGGGGCACTGCAGCGCAGAGCTAGGTAACACGGGGCTGAGGCTCAGGCTACCGCACCAGAGCACACAAGGGGCGGGGCTCTCACCTTCCACACCAGTCAGACTTGGACTGCTGGCATCCCCCGGGGACGTGACTCACAAGGTCAAGCCATTTCAGCTCTGCGTTCTCGAGTTGCCATCCCGTGGCAGTCCTGGAAGGAAGTTGCAGGAGCAGCAGTGAGGGACACAAGCTCCAGTCAGAGGGACCCAGGAGGCCTGGTGGGACACCGCCATCTGCCCACCTTGCTTGTCTTGACAACTATCGCTCCACTGTATCACGGTCACGGTCAACTTGCCGGCTGTGCAGGCTTAGTTCACTCGCAGGGGCCACCTGCAAGGAGCTTGGCCCAGCCGCAGTCGTATTGAAGGATGGAGACCAAGTGTCTCAGCTTCTCACATTTTATCAACGAAATTGAAGTAAGGAAAACTGTATTCCGCAAGAGAAGGAAACTAAATGCTTTCATGCCCAAACTGTATTTAAACAGTGATATGAAAATCTTTCTGAAACATGGGTATGAAATCTTATCTGCCTGCTTTACTATAGTGTTATAACTGATGTTTTCCTAACGATTTGACATCATAACTATGAGCATCAGCGTGTATTCAGTCTATTTGGATACGAGACAACACTCAATCTTACATTCAGAGGGCTTTGAGAGTAGAAAAACAATTAGATCTGTTTTCATTATTTGTCTACTGGGAAATGGAGGATAAGAAAATTATTCAGTTTGTAAAAGGGAAGGAAGATCTGAAGGTTCAGCACAGTAGCTACAGCCAGAGGGCCCAGCTGTTGAAAGACCGGCTCTTCTTGGGCACAGCTGCACGTCAGATCACAGATGTGAAACTGCAGGACGCAGGAGTTTACCGCTGCTTGATCAGCTATGGTTGCTGTACGTTTTAGCCCTTAAGACAGTTTCTAGCACTTTCTGTCATCTCACCTGTGCTGTCAGTGCGTGTGCTGCTGGTGCCTCTTAGCCTGTGCCTTCTGGCTTGCCCTCTAAGAACTGTGCCAAGTGGCATCTCAGGTCCATCTTCTATTCTTTTTTTAATTAAAAAATATATATTTTTTATTGTTTGAGAAGGTGTGAGAGAGAGAGAAGGGGGAGAGTCCAGAGCAGTGTCTATAGTTGTACATTTAGTTGTGACATGGTTTCATTCCACACAGGTGATGCCAGGCTATGCGAGGCGGGAACTGAACTGTGGGCCTCCCACTTGGGAGGTGAGACTCTTCGCTGCCAGCCTGGTGGCTACCAGTTGAGCCAGTTCAGCATATGCGTTTGCATGGGCTGGGACTGAATATTGAACCCTAAACCTTGCAATTGGGAGGCAAGCGCTCAACCGCTGAGCTATCTCAGCGTCCCCACATCTTTGAACCAGAAGTTAACCAGACCTGAGTTAGAGCCTGAACAGCGATTTTCTGCCTGAAGTTCACCAGC
The DNA here is from genome assembly GCA_004027555.1 of Craseonycteris thonglongyai. Lineage (NCBI taxonomy): Eukaryota > Metazoa > Chordata > Mammalia > Chiroptera > Craseonycteridae > Craseonycteris > Craseonycteris thonglongyai. Next base: position 25,818 of record PVKE010007025.1, on the reverse strand, counting down.
CTCAGTACACAAGATTCCAGCTCCCTCTCACCTCCTCACTAGGCTGACCAGACGTGCGGTTTTACCTGGGACAGAAAACAACAGTGTGTGCTAGTTCAGATGGTACGTCTGCTCAGCCTAGTCTCACTGGGCTAAATTCAAGGCACCAGTAGGCTGACCCTATGTACTGTATGAAAAGGGACAGCACTGTTGTTTTCTGTCCCATTTAAAGCAGTATGTCTGCTCCGCCTACCACAGGCTCTTTATATCTTCATACTGGATGGTGCTTCAAATTTTGAGACGTGAGATACAGAGGATCGTTTTATACTGAGAGCTGCAATGGAGTCTATAAGCAGGTCTTTCCCAAGACAGCTAGATCTCGCCAGTGTCCTGTTTAGGACAATACATTGAAACGTAAAGATAAGCATCTTTATCCTATTAAGCAATGGATACAAAGGAAATGTGAGCCCCCACCAGTTAGGAGTTTAATATATTCAAAAGAGGGCTCTTCTGTAGACTATTAAAACTAAAAATGGCATCTGTAAGGGTGTCTGAGGCTTCAGGCCACTTAATATATTTTCAGTGGCTAAGCTCAAATTCCACCACCTCAAGACCAAACATTTTTTGAAAAGTAAGAATTGGCTTAACTTAAACCAGCTCACTGGTTCCGTTTATGAAATAGACCTGGGCAAGAGCACACGTATGCCCCTACATTCAGCGACTACTTCTGTGCATCCGTAGTGTGTGCGCCCACCTAGCAAAGCCCGGGCCCCACAGGATGCTCAAGGAGCCATGCTGAGGCTGGCACCACCCCTAGCAATGGAAGGCAGCAGCATCACGAAGCCCGTGCCCTGGGTTGCCTTGAAGACAGGACTCTCACCACAGAAGTTTGTTATCATTCTCACTGATGAAGAAGAAAAGTCTACAGTTATATCTGTTTACTGCAAAGCTTCTTTTCTGAATGGTGTCCTTAACTCTCATTTTGCGTACATCTCGAATGTGCATTATTTTCTTGATTTCATATTTATCCTATCGGGTTTGTCCCTCATACTGGCATTAAAAGATTAGGCACAGCTTTTTAAATCAGGGATTCTTATGTTCAGCAGATCTCTGTGTGCCCGGGCAATTGTGCCCCGTCCAGCAGGGCACAACAACGCGGCTGGAGGGGGAACCTATGAAGGACAAGAGACAGGAGACACGAAGAAATGGAGGCAAGACAGGATTCTGATCAAGCCTCAAAATTTTATTTCTGTTACAGGGTATATATACTGTAGGGACAAAGGAGGGCAGGGCTATCTGTTTGGCTGGGTATATGTCAAAAGGTGATTGGCTGTGGGGTATGTGGCAGTTTAGGATTGGCGGAGGATTGGCGGGCTCTAGCGGGCAGTTTAAGCGAGGGAGGGGCAGGAGTCATAGGGGAGAAGTAAGTTATCTTCTTCTCTCCTGATTCTAATACCTTTTATTCCTTTCCCTTGTCTGATTGCTCTGGCTAGAACTTCCAGAACTATGTAGAATAGCAATGGTGACAGGGGGCATCCCTGTCTTGTTCCTGATTTTCGGAAAATTGGCTTAAGCTCTTCCCCATTCAGTATAATATTTACTGAGGGTTTGTCATATATGGCCTTTATTATGTTGAGGCACTTTCTTTCAATTCCCATTTTATTCAGTGTTTTTTTTTTTTATCATAAATGGGTGTTGTATCTTGTGGAATGCTTTTTCTGCATCGATTGAGATAATCATGTGGTTTTTATCCTTGGTTTGGTTTATGTGCTGGATTACATTGATTGATTTGCATATGTTGAACCATTCCTGTGCCCCTGGGATGAATCCCACTTGGTCATGATGAATAATCTTTTTAATGCATTGTTGTATTTTGTTAGCTAAAATTTTATTAGGATTTTTGCATCAGTGTTTATCATTGAGATTGGCCTATAGTTTTCCTTTTTGGTATTGTCTTTCCGAGGTTTTGGTATTGGTATTTGGTATTAGAATGAGTGGGTAGTATTGCCTCCTCTTGAATTTTCTGGAGTAGTTTGAGGAGGATGGACATTAGTTCTTCTTTGAATGACTGGTAAGACTCATTGGTAAACCCATCTGGTCTAGGCCTTTTGCCTTTGGGCAGGTTTTGGATACCTTGTTTCAAGTTCTGTACTGTTGATTGGTCTATTTAGGTTATCCAAATCATCTTGGTTCAGTTTAGGTAAACTATATGTTTCTAGAAATTTGTCCATTTCCTCTAGATTGTCAAATTTGTTGGCATAGAGTCTTCCATAATAATCTCTTATGACTGTTTGTATTTCTGCAGCATCAGTTGTGATCTCTCCCCTATCGTCCCGTATTCTGGAAATATGAGATTTTACTCTTTGCCCTTTGGTGAGCCTAGCCAATGGTTTGTCAATTTTATTAATTTTTTTCAAAAAAACCAGCTCTTTATGGCATTAATTTTATCTATTGTTTTTCTGTTCTGAATTTCATTAAGTTCTGCTTTAATTTTTATTAAATCTTTTCTTCTGCTAGCTTTGGTGCACCTCTGTTCTGTTTTTTCTAGTTCTATAAGATGAGATGTGAGGGTCTTTACTTGTTGTAATTTTTCTTATTTCTTGAGATAGGCCTGTAATGATATAAATTTCCCTCTTATTACTGCTTTCGCTGTGTCCCAGAAATTTTGGTACATCATGTTTTCATTGTCATTCGTTTTTATAATTATTTAATCTCTTGTTTTATTTCCTCTTTTATCCAGTCAATTTTTAATAGCATGTTGTACAATCTCCACGTATATGTGGTTCTCCCTGCACTTGATCTTTTGCAATTGATCTCAAGTTTCAACGCTTTGTGGTCTGAGAATACACTTGGTATGATTTGAAGGTTCTTCAATTTAGTGAGGTTGGATTTAAGTCCCAGGATATGGTCTATCCTTGAAAATGTTCCATGTACACTAAAGTAAAATGTATAACACTGTGTTGCAGGATGGAATGTTCTATAAATGTCAATTATGTCCATTTCCTGTAATGTATCATTTAAAGCTGCAATTTCCTTATTTATTTTCTGCTTGGATGATCTGTCCAATGTTGTCAGGGGGGTGTTTAAATCCCCTACTGTAATTGTATTTTTGTCAAAATTCTCGTATTAGATCTGTTAGTAGTTGCTTTATAAATTTTGGTGCTTCCTGATTGGGGGCATATATGTTGATGAGTGTCATGTTTTCTTGATGTATTGACCCTTTTATCACAATGAAATGTCCGTCTTTATGCCTTATTATTTATTTTATTTTGATGTCTATTTCATCAGAAATCAGTATGGCCACTCCAGCTTTTCTCTGACTGCTATTTGCCTGGAGTATTGTTTTCCGTCCTTTCACCCTGAGTCTATGTTTGTCTTTGTGGCTGAGGTGTGTCTCTTGTAGGCAGCATATGGTTGGATTTTGTTTTTTAATCCAGTCTGCTACCCTGTGCCTCTTTATTGGTGAGTTCAGTCCATTTACATTCAGGGTGATGATTGATATATGAGGATATCCTGTATCCATTTCGTCTTTCCTTTTTATTTTTTTGTTGTCCCAACTTTTCTCCATTTATTTTGATTTCTTGATTCAGGCCAAATAGCCTCCTTCAGTATTTCTTGGAGTGCCGATTTTGAGCTGGAGAATTCTCTTAGTTTTTGTATATCTGAAAAGGCCTTAATTTTTCCTTCATATCTAAGTTAATTTTGCTGGATAGTTAATTCCTGGCTGAAAATTTCTCTCTTTTAATGTTTTGAAGATTGGCTCCACTCCCTCCTGGCTTGCAGAGTTTCTGCTGAGAAGTCTGGTGATAGCCTGATAGTTTTTCCTTTGAAAGTTATATTTTGTTTTTCCCTGGCAGCCTTGAGGATTCTTTCTTTGTCTTTGGTTTTTGTCATCTTCAGAACAAAGTGCGTTGGAGAAGATCTGCTAGGGTCTAGGTAGCTAGGGGTCTTGTTTTCCTCTTGAATTTGGGATTCTAGTTCTTTTCATAGGTTAGTAAAATTCTCATCCACTATTTGTTTTAGTAGACTCTGAGAAGATTTCATCTTGCTTTCTTCTGGTACCCCTATTATTCTAATACTGTTCTTTCTGATGGAGTCAGAGAGTTCTTGTAGGGCCCGTTTATTTCTCTTGATTCTCATTTCCCTTTCTTCTTCCCTCTGTGAAATTTCCATGTTTCTGTCTTTTTTTTTAAAGATTAATTTTATTGTTTTTAATATATTTTTATTTATTTATTTTTATTTTTGACAGAGAGAGAGAGAGAGAGAGAGAGAGAGAGAGAGAGAGAGATACAGAGACAGAGACAGAGAGAGAACTGAACTGGGGGAGCTCCCAGTCCAGCATATGGTTCCTCACGGGCTGGGGCCGGGATTTGTTCCCCGGTCCCCGGCGCTGCAAAGTGAGCGCTCAACCCACTGAGCCATCCCGGCTTCCCCCATGTTTCTATCTTTGATTTCACTAAATCTTTCTTCCAGCTGGTCAGCCCTGTTTCCTATGCAGGTCAATTTTTTTTTCAGCTCTCCCATGATGCCTTTCATTTCAAGCAGTTCCTTTTGTTTCTGCTCTAAATTCTCAATTTTATTGGTAAAGTACTCATTTTGCTCAGAGAATTTCTTGTTGAGGTCATTTAACTGTGTCTGGGTACTGTGCCTCCATTTACTGAGCTCTCTGAGTGTCTTGAGTATTGCAGCCCTGAATTCTGTTTCACCTAGATTTGATTCCAAGTGTGCAAGCTCCTTTTGTAAAGAATGTCCATGCTCTTCTGGAGGGACTTTGGATTCTGAGGTGTGCATTGTGTTTAATGTGGTTCTTTTTGCTTTAGGCATGAGTATGTTTTCCCTCTGGGGGTTTGCCTATCAGATGGGCTTCTCTTTTTTTTTTTTAATGGGCTCAGTTATGGGAGGAGGAGGTTTTGGGAGAGGGTTGAGGGAAGCAGTCAGTGTCTGTGTCCTGAGGTTGTTCTTCATATTGCTGTCTTAGCTGTTAGAAGGCAGGGTAGTGAAGGCATGGGCGGGGGGGCTGGGGGGGGCGTGTGATAGGAGCTAGGGCGGGCCTGAGACACAATAGCAGATTCCTCTTTTAGCAGGGGCACTGGTAGTTCAGTGTGGGCAGGGGCACAGCAGCTCGGGTCTTTCTCCCCTCTGTTCGGCTGCTTTTATTTTAATTGCGTCTGTGAGCCCGGTCCCCTGGGCGGCTGCTTGGCAGAAGCCCGGTTGGCTGTGTGGGCTGGTGCCGTGACAGTGGCTCAGGCTGCGGCTTGGTCGGCAGCCACAGCTGGGTCGGCAGCTCTGCTGTATCTCAAAGACAGCCGGATTCACTCTAAGCATGTCTAATGCAGCCAAGCATGCTGCCTCCATGTCCACTCAAGCTGCTGCCCTCACTTCAAGAGCCCTGTCTTCAAAAGGTGCTCCCTCATAGTCAGCTCTAGGAGCTCAGCTGTATCTCCTCCGTAAATCATGGGTGTCGAGCTGCTGTGGGCTGGTGCCCTGCTCTCTCTCCACCTGCTGGGAAGTGCAGCCCCCCTGCTCCACAGTCCCTGTTCCACCTCAGACTCCGTGATCTGATTAGGGCACTGCAGGCCACCCCTTGAATTCAGATGTTAAATTGTCCACAGTCTTGTGGGGCTTCCACACTCCTTAGGTCTTGGCTTCCAGCCCGCCCTTGATGTAGCTCCACTTTGACCGTAGTACTCCAAACCCCCTTTGTTTTTGCCAGCCCCGGGCCGTGCTCCGCATCCCTGTCCCCGAACTGCTCCTTCCCCTTTCCTCTCCCGCTCTCCCCTTTTTCCTCTAACCTTTGGGAGTTGTTCTGTGTGGTTCTCTCAGTTGAGGGTGCTTCTCAGGGTTTCCCCTGTGGATTCCCCTTTGTTCATAAGTCCCTTCCCAGGTAGGTATTGGGGTTCTCCTCTCATGCTGCCATCTTTAATTCTCCCTGGCAAACACCCAGTTCTATTTATTTTTTTATTATTACAGTTATAATGAAACAACACTAAATGAAACAATGTTACTTGAGGACCTGCGGTATCTTAAATATGGGCAAGAAATAACTTGTGGGGAAGCCGGGATGGCTCAGTGGGTTAAGCACTCACTTTGCAGCGCCAGGGACTGAGGATCATATCCCGGCCCTGGCCCATGCACACCCATATGCTGATCTGGGGAGTTCCCCCAGTTCAGTTCTCTCTCTGTCTCTGTATCTTTCTCTCTCTCTCTCTCTATCTCTCTCTCTCTCTCTCTCTCTCTCTGTCAAAAACAATTTAAAAAAATCTTAAAAAAAAAAAAGAAAGAAAGAACTTGTGTTTGCATTAGAAAGATCATGAAGTTTTAGCCTTTATGTAATTGGAAGGCTTTTCAGGGTCATGGGTCTCAAACAAGACAATTTAATTATGAGAGGATGTGGTATAACCCTTCACTGTAAGAGATCAGCAGAGGCAGGCTAGCTTACACTGCCTATGTCCCTCAAGGTCCCCCCAGTAGGCTAGGGGGCATGTGACTAATTCTGGCCCAGGGACTCAAGGCAGAGTGGTCTGTGGGACCTCCAGGCTGCAGCAACTACAAGCTGGCATGCTCCTCTGTGGTTCCTTTGCTCCCTGCCACAGTGACTCACGGTGATTCATGGTGCCTGGGAAGCCGGGATGGTAGAGACCCCCAGACGACACGGGGATCCTCGTGATGAAGAAATAACCCTGTGTTGGGCTAAGCCCCAGAGAATTCAGGTAGGGCTTTTCTGATAGCCAAACACAGGACCTGTGCTTTGCAAGGTATTTAGCATCAGACCTGAGCCCATTGGATAGCACCAGGGCTGTGGCAATGGCAGCCTCCCAAATTCCCACAGGGATGCTTTTTCATCCTAGTTACAATAGTGACTCCCCCCAGCTGGGGTCATGGAAACAAAGTGCGGCAGAAGCCAAGTGGCCCCTGCTCTGCCCCTGCTCGGCCTTGGGGCATGGGCAGGGTTCTGCCACCACGCATCACTAACGTTCCCACCCCTGTGTTGCCCACTGCCCTGCTGGGGTGGCCTTGCCTAGGCTGGGAGCTGCAGGAGGGAAAGCCAGTGGTCACCGGACAGGACCACCTCTGACGCAGTGCTCTCAGAGAAGATCCACAAAGCTGGGGTGATTGCACCCCACTTTCCATCAGCCGCCACTGGCCCCATCAAAGGAAGGGCCACATGCAGGGGCTCAGTGCACATGCCTGGCATCATCTGTGGTGACACATTGGCTCCTTCTCACTCTGGTCAATGCTAACAGCACCATGAGTCCACCTGTTTCCTGCCCCTACTGCGCACTCCTGATATGGCCTTCTGTCTGTCCCTGATGCCTGAATGACTGTTGCTGCCATGGAGGATGGCATCTCTGTTCTCTCCACAAATACCAGGTTCAACCACAGCATGACGACATCATTGCTAGTGTGAAAATGAAGCCAGCAGCCTGGGGCAGGCAGCTGTTAAGTTGCATTGGCTCCAAACCCATACCTCCAAGGCCACCTGTCATGTCAATGAGCACTCTGGCTCTCTGAGGACTCGGTAGGCAGGTCTGGAAATCTCAATCATATTAGACTGACTATCACTGAGCACTGCGTTGGAAAACAACAGAAGAAAAAATGATCAGATTTTACATTTTCATTGCCTCAGTAAAGTAGTTCGGCTTTTATACGAGTATAGGACTCAAACAATAAAGCTAAGATTTTGCATGGAATTTAGTATGTATTACCTTGCCAGTGTATTGCTTGGGGATCTGGTGCTTGCCACCAGTACCGTATTTTCCAGTGTATAAGACGACCGGGCATATAAGACGACCCCCTAATTTTACAGTTAAAACATAGGTTTAGGCCTATATTCGCTGTATAAGACTACAGCCTCGGAAGTGGGGGGCCTCTTATACGCCCAGTCGTCTTATACGCCGGAAAATACGGTACTTAACAGATTTCATGAAACGAGTGTTCTTTCCACGCTACATTCTGTGGCATGAGTGGTCACTTATGAATGTGAACACCAGCTTGGAAAACACAGCTCTCGTGCACGTCTGTGGGCTGGGGCTAGCCAGGAGGCTGGGGGCCTCAGAGAGTGTGACCAGATGACCAATCCCAGGGGTGACAATGTTCTCCTTCATGCCTAGTTAATTCAGAGAACAGCTTGGCTGCTTAATCAACTCTAATGGCTTGATCTATTAATTGCTTAATTAACTTGTTATGGGAATAAATGCATGTTTAGTAAGCAGTAAGTGGTTTACAGCTTTCTTGGTTTCTTCTTCCCATTGAATTTTTCAAATGAGAGATCATTGACATGTAACAATTGGTAACTGGCTAAAATATAACAAAAAGCATTGCTAGAACTTCAAGGAAGGTGGGAATTGGGTATTGGTTACATACTTTGCAGTGTGGCCATCACTGGTAACCTTTAGAAAGCAGTTTTGGTAGAGTGCAGTGGATTTAGAAGAAAACGGAGGATGTGAATTGGCGGCAGTGTGTCTATAAAACATTTGCTGTAGGAGTCTCAGGATTGGATGGTGGTGGCTGGGGAGGAGACAGGTCAAAAAGGGATATTTGTAACACAGGATAAAGAACTGCACACTTGTATGCTGTGGGGTGAGGGGAAAGAGGGGCAGAGGGTGACATCGGAAAGAGAGGGAAACGTTGCTGGTGGTGTCCTTGAGTCAGTGAGGGGACAGGAGTTCAATGCACATGTGAAGAGTCGGACTTCAGAGAGGGTCACAATTAACAGGAAGAAGACAGCTGTGTGTTGAAGATGCTAGTCTATGGGGTGCTGTGGTAGCCAGAGACGCCAGCTTTCCTGAGGAAGCACCAGTTAAGCACACTGAATTTATAACAAAAGACAGAACAAACATAAAAGTAGAAATCAATGAACAGAAACAAAGTTTAAACAGAGAGGACCAGCAAAGATACAGGTTTGATTCATCAAAAAGCTAAAAAAGTAGGCAAAACCCCATTTCCCAAAACAGACCATAGTAACAGATGTAGGGACGGTTTTTATTGAGGAATTTCTCCTAAAGCTTTCCATATTCTGGGTCTCTGCCTGAATCAGGCTACAGCTCCTGACCACACATGTGCACAATGCCACAGCCTCATGTGATTCACGGCCTCAGACCCAGCATCATAGGATCATCTCAGCACACCATGCCCCACCCAGTGAGTTCGACGACGGTGTGGCTGCTTTCTTTTCAGTAGCTAAGGCTTTTCCTTTGAAGCCCAAAGTGCCCAATGCCAGCACTATTGGTCAGACCCAGCCCCGTCTATACCCAGATACCATGGCTGCATTCAGTGGGCTGCTCTGGCACTGCTGGCCAGAGGGACAGAGCCCGGGACTTGGGTGGGAAATTCACAGTCCCAATCCTTACCTAAAGCAGAGCTGCTGCCACAGCAGCCTGGGCAGGAGGTGCTCCAGGCATGGGAAGGGGAGCTCATGCCCTCCCAGGCTAGCCCACCCCGTGTATGTGTCCTGCTCTGAATCGCCTCCCTGAGTTAGCTGGAAACAGCCTCTGTGGAGGGCCTGCTGTAGACCTGCAATAATACAGATGTAAGTCCAATCTCGTTTCCACGGAATAGTGTGAAGCCTGAGGTCCTCAATCACAGGTGAACAACCTGAACACCCCCATCTGTGCAGAATGGGTTAGGTAGAGATGGGGGTGGGGGTGTGGGGAGGACTGCAGTGATCACAGAGCATGTGGCCATCCTGCAGGGCAGGCCTTGTGCCTTCCACCCCATGAAGACCATGTGGCTAAACTAGCCAACACTGCCTAATCTTTCAGTTTCTCTAAAGAGAGTTAGAAATCTGGATTTTTAATGTAAATAAGTTAATTGTGAATTAGAATTTTAAACAGTATAAGCCAACACACTAAAAATCAACATTTATAGGATAAACTTACCCAACTCCACCAGTATCCTGGATGTCACAAAGGTTTTAGGCCTTGAGTCCCAACACCCATGAAGATAATTCTCCTCTTAACAAATTTCACCAGGAAGGGGACTTGTTACTTGAACCAGAGTCTTCAGTGTACTTACAGAAGGTTTTTATCTTGATCTAGCACCGAAGGTTTCCATTAACACAACCTTTGCTTATTCTGCCTTATATCATTTGGATTTCTATTTGGCCAAAACTACCCTGTCCTGTGTGTATAGTCATACAATTTATTTTCTTTATTCCTGGTGCAGAACTTTTAAAATAAATTAAATCAAGATGGGAGGTGGTGGTTGGGATGAGGGCTGCTTGGATCTGAGGTGTAGACATTTCCATGGATTGTTAAAGGTAAGGTCGAGAGCAGGAGTGCAGACGTCAGTTATGAGGTGGGCGAAGGGCAAGGCCACACTACAGGAGGTGGTCAGGAGCTGCAAGGCCAGCGTGCTGGAGTGACTAAATGGATCCACATGTAAGGCAGACCGTTCAGGAGGCTGAAATCCAAGGAAGGAAGGGAAACAGCCCCAAGGAGTCGATAGGAAACGTATAGGAGGCAGCAAATGACATGTCTATGTTTTGAGCCTCAGGGATGGGATTTTAAGGAGGAGAAGGGAGAGTGTGGAAGTGGAATGAAGAGAGGGAAGAGCCAGGTCCAGGGGCTCCCAGGTCTGTATGAGAAACACATCCACCCAGAGTGGGCTACAGGTAAAGCAGCCTTCCCAGGGCAACAGGTAGTTTCTCTCAGCTCCTAGGACAGAGGTGAAGTCATGCCTGTGTGGCCTTCTTGGACCAACTTCTGGTTACTTCTCAGTGTTCTCTGCTCCAGCACCTGGCTTAGTGGGGTTCAAGCCACCGGGTGCCCCTCAGTTCCTGTGATGGGGCACATCCCTCCTCACCCCAGGGCATCAGCAGAGATGGGTCCCCTGGGGAAATGCCCCATGCTGATTCCCACACAGAGATCCACCTGTCTCCTGTGTGCTCTCAGATCTCAGCACATCTGTCTCCAGCAGTGGACTTCAGCTGAAGGGATCCTGTCAGGTGCGAGTCAGCACATGTGTTTCTTAAACTGTCTGGGCTTAATTTCCTCCCCTCCGCACAGGCATGGAGTGCTCATCTCAGGGCCTGAGCCTGCATGTGAAAGAGGAGGCCTCTGTGAATGGATCCCACCCAGGTCTAGGCTCTGAGCAAAGGCTGCCTGAGTGTGAACATGCAAACATCCAATTAAAAGAGTGAAACCTACATGAATAAAAATGTTGGTTAAAATGACCATCCCTCCTACCTACACACTGTCATTGGAAGGCAGAGGCATGGAAACTTCAACCCATGGGGGTGGACAGAACAGGAGCTCTTCTTCCCTTTCCCCGAAGTCCTACGGCCGCACACCAACAGCTCCACTGAAGGCAACGTGCAGCGGGGGAGAGCCACAGAGACACCCAGGCTGCAAAAGACCCTCACGGGCTGCCCCAGCAGTTCACACCGTCAGGCCCCCACCTTGCCTGTACTTGAAAGGGTGCTGCTCTGGGTGATCTGTCTTCCCATCTCTGTCTGACAACCGGGGTTTCCACTGGTTCTAAGGATGAGGCTCACCTGGGAGGCACTTCAGCTGTGCGCCTGTGGAACAAGGTATGTCAGCTGTGGAGGCTTCTGCCCAAAGGCCACGTCTGCCATGTGCCCTGCAGTTGTGTGGAAAGCCAGGTCTGGCGTTCCCTAAGCTTAACCTCCTGAAGGAGCTTCACACTACAACTCTCACCCAACCAGCCTTGCCCCAGCACTGGAGAGACTCAGCAAGGCCCACGTCTGATTGTGCTGATTTATCTATCTGTAGTTCTAGGACACGGGGCCTCCAAGAAACTCTAAAGAGAACAATATGGCTAAAAGCAATGCTTCTCGCTGAAAAGAAGCACTGGAGACCAGAATTTAATTTTCGTGATGGAACAGTCTCAATCTTCTGAGTAGGTCAGAAATGAGTGAATTTTCTGAAGTTCAAAATCTTAAGTCCCACTGACCTCCTCCTCACACTAAGCTTTGCATGGTTGAGTGTTGGTTAGAAGCAGAGCATTTTATTGTTCTGAGTTATTTAGTGTTGCTTTAGACATCCAAAGAGGTTAGGCTGGGCTTTCCTATTGCAAACTTGGAATTTTCTAGATGTGTTAATTAAGGTGCTATAAGCCCCTTTCCCATCACTCTCACCCATTGCCCATCTCTTTCTTGCTAAAATGTCATAATTCTAGGTAAAAGGACAAGTCAATATAATCACTCAAGTTCTTTTGTCAATAGCCAATAGAAACGAATTACTCAACGAGCAAAAACTAAGCTGCAATCTGTGAGAAGGTGACTGGGGTAGCTCAGAAGTTCAAGGACGGACTGATCACCCCTGCAGTGAGAAGAAACAGCCAGAGGGCTCAGCACAAAACACACCTTCTTGGCCATGTTGCCACCCATTTAGTTCCAATCCAGCGGGCCCAGTTCTCTCCAGGGCCTGCATCTTCAGGCCTTTATATTGGAATTTCTGCTGAACAGCATTTCATATGACAGGCTAGTCTTGGATGTCACATCCAGCCCAGAAGCAACACACTGAGCCAGCAAGGCTGCTTGGGGGCCACCCCTAGAAATTATGGCAGGTCTCAAAGAGAGGCACAATGAAGGCCAGTCCACTTGAATTATTGTGCCCAGGGTCCGGCTCAGATTAGGTCACTATGATTGGCAAAATGCAAATGCAGGATTGGTATTCAGGTGAGGGGAAATAGAGTTTGCCAACTGTCTTATAGTCTGTGTACAGCGCTGGTAGGGAAAGGACAAAGAAGCTATCTGTGGAGCAGACCACCTCTTGATCAAGTCATTGATGACTTGATCACCTTCAGTCCTAAATTTACTTGAATTTTCAGTAGCATGTAACATTATCTAGCATAGCTTTATAAGGGTCAATCTCTCCCATTTTGCTACCAGCCTGTATACTCTTACTGATTTCTTCCAACCTGCCTGGTTTTTCTTCCCTGTCTTTGTAGAACCCTTCCCTAGAAACACCAGCCTCCCTTCACTCAAGAAACCCAACCTGAAAGTTGGGCAAATGATAGTTTCTCTCCAGCAGTCTGGATTTTCTTAGAATTCACTAAATATGCTATAGGTTTTTTATTTATTTATTTATTTTTATTATTATTATATTTTATTGTTAAATTTAATGGGGTGTGCTATTGTTTTGTCAATACAAAACAAAAAGACTTGAGTGCATGTTGACTTCAACAACTTCAACAACTCTCAGTTTCTATCTTGCTAGCTTCAAAATCCAAATTTCCCAGAAAAGAGAATCTGATAGGCCCAGCTTGGGTCACATGCCCATCCCTGGGTCAGTTGGCTACTGCTTGAGAGGCCACATGCCCTGCAGAACTGCCATGATTGCCACCATTGAAAGCCCCCTGGACGCACTGCTGAAAGAGGTAAAGACCGTTGTGAACAGGGGTTCTACCTAGGAGCCTCGACAGCGGGGCAGGGCAAAGGCAGGGCCTTGCTTAGATTTCCTCCTTTCAATTGACCTGCTCCTCAAGTATGGAATGCCACACTAACTTCACATTTGTGTTTCATAAACAGTCCTTTGCTGCTATAGCAGTCTGGCTGTGGGTGGCAAAAGGAGGAGATGAAGCAGGTGAGAAGACCTTTGTCAAGAACAGATCATCTTCTCAAAAATGCTCTTTCTTGGATAATGTTGAGTTTTCCTTATTCTTCTCCATAAGACAGCATCCAACTTCTCCACAGGGATGCCCAACGGATGGTGGCTGGAAAGTCTGATGGGACACAATGGGGTCTGAGAAATGTTTCCATGGCAGTCACTAGTTTAGAGGCACAAGTTGAACTGATCAGCACTGATCCCACTCCTGGTAGACATACTTTATTTTTGGAAACAGTACCCTACCCCCAACCCCCTCCAACAGCATGGTTCCAAGGAGATTCACCAATCACAATGCTCTGACCCCTTTTTCTTCTATTGATTAATTCCATGGCTGGGTGAGTGAACTACATTGTGTCAATCTGAGTTCTTCCATCAGAATTTTTTTTTAATTGGAACCTAAACTTTTCTACATGGTAGCAATACTTGGAGGATATGAGTCCCAGAGAGACCCTACATCATATTTCTATATTGTGGAGAAATGTGTCTGAAAGTGATGCTAAAATGCAGAAAAACATCAGAGATGAGAGAAGAAAAGGTCAGAGGCTTGACAGCAGTTATTTGCAAACAAAGAGTTTTGACTGTTGCAGAAACAATCAATTGTGGAGTTGGAGAATCCCAAGCAATAGATTTCAAAAAGGTGGAACCAAGTCATGGAAGGGCAGGAGCTGGGTGTCAGGATTTCCTAATTCCCTTCATCCTTTATTGTTGCGGAGAAGCATCTGACTACCTAGGAAGCAGGTGCAAGCAGTGTCCACTCATGATCCTCTCAACACTCCCCAGCCTGGTGCTGCCAACCCACAGCCTCAGCTGTAAGCCTGTAGTTGTTCACCTGAGAGTTTCACAAAGTCTTCTCTGAACACATGTGCAGGGAAAGCCAGGAGTTTCTGGGAAGCAATACCTCTGAGCAGTAATGTGTACTCCAGCTAACTCACTGCTCTGTTGGAATAATTCATTTTTACTGTATATGTTGTCACTGAATTTCCTGTGGGCATGAGTCCCAGTCACCCACATGCAGTCACCTGCTTGATAATGTACTTTTACACTGGAGCCCTTCCTTTCTTCATCTTACATCCCTATTGGTGTTTCTAGAGATAACCTTATGCTCACAATCCTTGCTTCAGTATCTGCTCGTGGGAAACCATGACTAAGACTACACATAACAGGTTTTTCTCCAGCACTCCCAACTATTTGACTCCACATAGAATATTGAAAATGCCACAAATTCTTTGACATTCATTGCATAGGGATGTGAGGTCTATATTATCTTGGCCTTGAATCTGAAGAGACCTTGTGATTGTTTTGAACAACAAAACACAGTAGAAGTGGTTCTGTGCCAGATCTGGCAGCAGAGGCCAGGTCACATGACTGTGCCCTCACTGCAAAGGAGGCTTGAAAGTGACATCTGGCATTTTCTACTTATATACAGGAAGCCAGACACTGCCACTGTAGATATGAGATTCTCAAAGTTTAGCAAGGTGGTTCATCTGATGATGCCCAGCTGCCAAAAAAGATGACAAATTCCAGTTTGAGCCTCAGCACGTGAAGTCTGCTCAGTTCTGCACTCAGACATGGACCCAACAGGGATGAGACCAAGAAAACCTTCCCAGAGGGCAGAACAGCAACAGCCAAATTACCTGGCCAAGCAATCAGGAAGCCAGAAAAACACAAAATAAATCCTATCAACCTCACTCTTCGTGTCCAAAATATATACTAAAGATATCCTGGACTGATGTTTCTTCTTTCATTCATATTTTTTTTTCTAGGAGGTATTTTTATCATACTGAACTATTACTAAGAATTTGAAAGAACAAACTGAGATGCAGCTCATGTTACTGTCTCCAGGCATCCGGGAGTCCCAATGGCACTCTTGAACTTCTGTAGCCTGGTTCTGTGAACCAGTAAATTCTCCTTTCCGAGTGAGCCAGGTTTCATTAGTTTTCTGCCACTTGCAATCAAATTAATTGTGACTCTGAGACTAAATAATGTGACCCTGGGCAGAACTGCTTGGTACCTGCTAGAATCCTCATCAAACTGAGAAAGTTTCAGAGTTGGTAAATCAGTTAGCTTCTGCTGCATAAGAACACCTCCACGGTGTCATAACTTAGTAAGTGCTTATTATTTCTCCTGGGTCCCCAAACAGCTCTGCTGATCTGTCCAGGCCTGGCTGATTTTAGTGGGTCACTTACGCATCTGAGGGATACTGACAGATTGGCTGGAATTTGACTGGTCTAAGATGACATCAGTCACCAGTCCGGCAGTCGGTTGGCTATCAGCTGGGATGGAGGGTGTGACAACGCCTCATTCTCCAGCAGGCTGACCTGGGCTTTTTCACTTGGTGGTTCAGTAGGTGTCAAAAGGAAGCACGGAAACACGCAAGTCCTCTTATGTTCCATGCTGGTGGCCAGTGCTATGTTACTTCTGTTGGCTATAGCTGGTCACAAAGCCAACCCAGCATCAATGGATAGAGGACTAGACCCCACCTTTTGTTGAGAGGCCATAGAACTATGGATGTTGTTGCCATCTACCACAGCTGAAGAGTCAAGCAAGTGAAGAGCTATAGTCTCCACTGGTGACGTGTGGCTCCCTGAGAACCTTCTAAAGCCAGCTTGTCCAGCCCGCACCCACAGGTGGCACGTAGCCCAGGACGGCTTTGAATGCAGTCCAACACAAATTCATAAACGTTCTTAAAACACAGACGTTTTTTGCAACCTTTTCTTTTTTTCTTTTTCTTTTTTCTTTTTAGCTTATCAACTATCACTAGTATTAATGTATTTTATGTGTGGCCCAAAACAATTCTTCTTTCAATATGGCCCAGGGAAGCCAAAAGGTTGGACATCCCTGTTCTAAAGGTTCTGAGGGAGAAATTTGTCTTTTTGTCTCCAATCATTTGGGGACATAATATAAAATCCTTGCCCATAAATCCAGAAATCATGAGATTTATTTCCCTGGTACCAAGTAAAACAAGAACTACTGCATCATACCTTAATTATCCAACAACAACAAGAACAATAAAAATACTACATAAACAAGGAAGAAAGAAAAGAGAAAAAGAAATTAGGCAGGCCAGCCTGAGACAGGTTGGCAAGATGAAAACAGAAGCAAATATTGTGAAGAACTTCCTTAAATTTATAAAGTTAGACATTTGTTATAGTCTTCTTGTTGCCTAATGAAATCACTCAAGTACATGCATGAGGAAAGACATGAGTTTGGCTCACAGCAAATAGGTTGTGAGGGATGGTTACATAAAGTCTCTGTCTGGTGAGTGAACCATAGAGGCTTCAACCACAGCTGGTGCCCCAGAATTTTCCTCTTTCCAGCTTTTCACACATCTACTTGAGGTCAGTTCCCTCAAATTATATGAAACAGCTGATTGTTTAGGGCTAGAGCAAATAGAGCAGCCCTGGGAGATGTCTCTGCCTCTAGAAGCATCAGGAGTCTTGCTAACAGTGGGCTCACTGGTGCCCCTGGGAAGTGCATAGCCCTATGGGAGTCATGAAGGCCAAGTGCAACCCCCATCTGCTCACCACCAAAGCATTTCAGAGATTTTTGTCATAAGGAACTTTCCTCTGGATTCCTTGAAAACCTAGAGGAAGTCAGAACATAGCGAACAGTGAACACCGTAGTTTTCAAATAGCTGATTTCTCCCACCATGTCCCTCGCCAATTTTATATTTTTACGGCTTGGTGTTATAGCCTATATTAAAAGATTTTAAGAGATTCAGATCTGTAAAACTGGCATAAAAATGTTGTTTCTACTGCTCTCTACATCATAGAGTTTCTTCTTTATGAGGACTCAAAGGAAAACTTCCTACATTTAGTACCAGAAACAGCTGGGCTTTGCCTAAGCAACTATTTAGTTCATCTTTCATTGACAGGCCCATAGAGTGGATATGGTTCCTATTGTGAGGCTTGCTGGAAAGCCCAGAGTCAAATGTCTTACTTAGACCATCTCTAGTAATTAGCCAGCCTTCTGTGAGCCACCTGTACCCCTAGTTTTAGCTGTGTCTTTTCTACTCCTTTGTCTAAATGTCATTACCTCATTCAAAATACATGTAAGTTTGATCATTTTAAAAGTCTACCTCAAATTACTGAAATAAAGCTGAGTAGAAATAATTTCTTATTTTGAGGATACAATCTTTGGGCAAGGACATTAGCTACTACCACATGCTGTGATAGAAATGCACATTCACAGAACTACACACTTGATATATGGAATCACTTTTGTAATACATACCCCTATCATGTTGTAGCATAGTGGTGTTCAACTTTTTGGTTTCCCTGGGCCACACTGGATGAAAAACTGTCTTGGGCCACATAAAATATACACTGGCACTAATGATAACTAATGAGCTTATAAAAAACAAGGTTGCAAAAAAATAAATAATCCCTTAATGTTTTAAGAATTTGGCTTTTTCGCCGCCATCGTGCTCCGTGCAGCTGACTCTTCCTCACCATGTCTTCACACAAGACTTTCAGGATCAAGCGGTTCCTGGCCAAGAAACAAAAGCAGAATCGTCCCATTCCCCAGTGGATTTGGATGAAAACTGGTAATAAAATCAGGTACAACTCCAAGAGGAGACACTGGAGAAGAACCAAGCTGGGTCTATAAGGAATCACACAGGCTGTATACAGGTTGCTGGGAATCTTGCCATAGAGCTAAAAAGATCACTACTGTCTGGACAGTTGGGGGATGTTTATTGGAAAACAGGATTTTCACTTCATATGTTTCTGCACTTGTAGGTTGGTTCAATAATAAATATCACACCTTCTGGAAAAAAAAAAAGAATTTGTGTTGGGTCTCATTCAAAGCTGGCCAGGTTAAACATGCCTGTTGTAGGATGTGCTCAGGTCCCTACAATATTCCCTGACTTTGGCCTTGGGAGCCAGTACACCTTTTATCAGATGGTTGACCCTGAAAACACAGCCCAACTGACCTGAACATAGTTTCCTACTGGCATAAAGAGAAGCATCCTACTCCTGGTGTGCTTATAAGGATCTGGGGCAATGTGTAAAATGCACCTAGTACAGTGTCTGGAGCACAATAGAGGGTCCCATTCATTTTGAAGTCTATTCAAACTCCTTTCAAAAGTCCATCTACCAATCTGAGTTTAACTTTCCATAAACTCTTTTCCCTAATGGTAAATATTGTGCCTTCTTGCTCATTCACTAATAGCAGTAACTCCCATGTCATTTTTGCTGTATTTGGCAAGAGTGATCGGGGCATCCATCACTTGAAGATGACAGTGTGTGTCTCTGCAGCTGAATCTCCAGATACACTGGCTTTTTGGACATTAGTCAGATTCACTAGGAATATTCTGGAAACTCACCTGGACAACTGAAAACTTAGCAGTGGACATGGTCTTGGGGGCTGCTGAAATCAAAGAGCTTGCAATGCCATAGCCCCCATTGCCTGTTCTATAAAGAAGATGTGCTTCCGAAAAAGTCCTCGACACTCCAACTTTTCCTTCTTGTCAAGTTTGGCTTTTTCTTGAGTAAAAGTAAAAAATGTACATAATAAATGTAAAGTTATAAAATATTTTGCCTTGTCCTAAATATTACAGAAAATAGGTTTTCTCTCAAGTAGATTGGGCAGAATTTATCAAAAGCCCAATTCTGATTTTTTAATAGCCAGGGGGTTTCTTAGAGCTAGGGGGTTTCTTAGGAGATGAAAGTATAAATGCTTGAAGTCAGTCTCATCCCTTTTTCACTTGGTTCCCAAGGTTTGGAGGAAATCAGATCTTCCTTCTCAGGCATTTTCCCAGGAACCACCTGGTGGTCTCTTCAGAGATAGCTGTTCCAAACTCTGTCAGTTATCTGCATCCTGCTCCCAATGGAACCAGGTCACCCTTCCCCAGACATTAACAAACTGTTCATTGAACAGCTCAGATGTCAGATGCATTTGCAGCTGCTGAAGAGCACACATCAGCTCCTGGTAGGCTGCTCACTGAGAGCTGTCTAAGGATCTGCACATCAGACAGGTATTCCCCACCACTTCCAGGGATCTCTGTGCCCTTAGCAGGGCAAGTGTAGAAATAATGCCAGAGATGTGATTCCAGGCACAAGGGACCCAGATCTTTACAATGGAGAGCAAACTGAAATAAAAGATTTCCAGTGTTAAGCCATGTGGGATTCTCAAAGTCTCATATGTGGCTCAAAAAGAAAAATAAGAAAACTAAAAATTGGGCAAACTAGGTGAACACTGGACAGTTTATTTACCTGGAACCCATGGAACTTTTCTCCTACACTGTTCAGAACACATTATAACCCTGATGTCAACATAATTATCGCTCTTTAAACATGGAGTTAATTTGGGGAAGCTGGGATGGCTCAGCAGGTTAAGCGCTCGCTTTGAAGCCCTGGGGACCGAGGATCGAATCCCGGCCCCGGCCTGTGTAGACCCATATGCTGAACTGGGGTGTGCATCCCGAATGCGGTGAGGCCTCCAGTTCAGTTCAAAAAAATTAAATAAATAAATAAATAAATAAAGGAGTTAATTTGACTACTATGTCTCTTTCTTTCTTTCTCTGTCTCCCTCCCTCTCTCACACGCACACACAACCACTTTTAATAACTGACTGTAGAAAAATCTTAATACGCCCTAAAAATGGAAGAAAATTGATCATATACTCCAGCTAGATCACTACTAGAAATTCCAATAATGCCCACCCTGTATTATTTCCTATAGTTGCTGTAACAAATTTAGTAGCTTAAACCAACAAACATGTACTATATTAGCTCACAGTTCTGGAGTGAGAAGTCTGAAATGGGTCTCACTGTGCTAGGTCAGCAGGGCTGGTTCCTCCTGGAGGCTCTGGGGGAGCAGGGCTCTCCGCAGCCAGGAGAGGCTGATCACATTCCTGCACCACTCCTACCTGCTTCTTGTCATCACGTCTCCCACTATGACTCTGACCCTCCTGCCTGCCTCCTATGAGGACCCTGTGATGACATTAGGTGCACCTGGATAATCCAGGATAATCTCCACATCCGAAGACCCCTAACACATCTGCAAGGTCTCTTTGCCATATGAGGTAACACATTCTCAGGTTCCGTTGATTAGAACATGGGCATCTTTGATGACATTGTTCTGCCTCCATACATTCATCTGTGATTCTACCTTTCCCTCTCTTGGAATGCCGTGGTTAAGAAGGGGCCATTCTAATCCCCCATGCCACACATTCTTTGGCTACTGCAGATTGGATCAGAGGCAGGCATGTAGCTTCAGCTCAGCCAGTCACACATTGCTCAGAGGGTATGAACTTGGGATAGAGATCCCATTGCTTGGCTATACAGAACTTGGATGGAAACTCCTGTGGACTCTACCACACCATGGGCTTTGGGTTATGGGGGAGCTCTGGCACAGTACAGAGAGACAGTGTGCAGAAAGAAGTAAAGCAGATGTGTAAGGACAAGAGAGGTTGTGGCCAAAGGGTCACCAAGCACAGGCAATAAAAGATGACCCTGTTTCCAGAAGGCCCGCTGTACTTCTGCTCTGTTCTAAGATAATGTATTGGATCAATACTACCAAATTGCTTAATATTTGAGTTTCTGTCATGTGCCCCCCAAAAGCTATACAGCTTTGATAAGTAAAACAAAGAGTTTGTGTAATTAAACTACAGCCCTTGTGTTGTCTTTTGTTCCTGTGCTGTACCTACCTGTTTTTATAACCTTTGCAAAACAAGATAACTCCCAACCACCTAAAAACAGTGCAAGTCTGTGGTTGCTAGATCTTCTGCATCAACAGAAACAATTTAATCTGTGGAAAGGAGAAAACAAAATTAAGTTAGAGGCTAAATTTTATCAGGATTAAGATCATATTTCACAGAGCAGGGTGAAAAAAAATCTGGGACTTTTCCATGTTCAGAAGAAAGAAATTTCTTTGTATTATTGTCTCTCAAATTAATCAAGTGAGGGGAACTTAGATGGAATATATAAAATAAAAATATCATCAAGACACAGTCAACAATTCCACAAAAATAATGCTTTAAACACTATTTCTTTTTATAACAAGAAGAATCCTTGTATTTGAACTGAATCAGACTCCCCTTCTCTAGGGAAATTTAATGTAATTAAGTCTCCTATGTTCATATTTAGAAGTTCATAGATAATCATAGAAGGTTATTACCT
The DNA here is from genome assembly GCA_004027555.1 of Craseonycteris thonglongyai. Lineage (NCBI taxonomy): Eukaryota > Metazoa > Chordata > Mammalia > Chiroptera > Craseonycteridae > Craseonycteris > Craseonycteris thonglongyai. The sequence goes on along the minus strand of PVKE010007025.1, from coordinate 4,146 downwards.
AGACAGAAAATATAAAACAGCAAAGACAGAGCTGGTATATAATGCAATTTAGTTCTGCCAGTAATAAATTGCCCCTCAGTTACAGGAGAAAGATATGACCATAGAGACCAAGTGAAACTAATGTTCTCTCTCAAAACATTGCAGCAGCTGCCTCTCCCTGTGGACTCTGTGAGAACTAATAGAATTGCTTCTTTTTATTTTTCCATGTGGTAAGTTCACCAACCTCTGCTGATGTAGAGATGATGTGACACCCTGACCTCTGCTAATTTGCTTGTGGACATATATTCCTGTAAAATTAATAACTTTTGATTAGTGTAAGCAGGACCTTATTCTAAAATTTATTATTAATTATCATAAATTTGAGAGAAGGTCCAAGATGGCAGAATAGGTAAGCATTATATCTGCCACCTCCTATGGTCATATTAAAATTACAAATAAATTATAGAACAATCATCCTCAAGAATTATCCGAAGACTAGCTGAACAAATGATATAAATACGACAGCACATGGAGACTGGTGGGAGGGGCAGAGACACAAAATGGGCTGACCCCAAACACACAAGTAGAGATTCAGCACTAGGAGGAACACCTATGTAGAGGACTTCCTGAAGACAGAGAGGTCCCAGTTCCACACTGGGATCCCCAGCCAAAGGTTCCTGTGCCAGGAAGAGGAATCTCCACAACTGGCAGTAAAAATCAACAAGCATTCTGTCTGTCCATCACAGTGAGACATTCTCTTAAAGGGCCAGCACACAGACCCATCACATGTAAGCACTTACCCTGGGCTCCAGCAGAGGGGCAGCAACTTGAGAAGCACCTGAGACATACATAAAAAGACTTAGTTGTGCCACTTCAGAGGAAGGGCTAGAGACTGCAGCCATTATTGCTATGTGGAGCCTGCCTCACATGTAACCTAGAGGAGGGTGCCATCTTCGCAGTGTTGAACACACCTCCACAGGGCTACATCTGAGACTGCATTGGTATGGCAGAATCTGTGCATGTGGGTACCATTTTGGTGGCTCTCTTTAACAGACCAGGGAGTGCAGCATCACCATGGGCACCCTCACCTCCTGGGCTGGCAGCTACACTTCACGAGCTGCTAGAGGCGTATACAGCTGCAGAGGGCCTGAGGCTGGGGTGGTGGCCTGGGCAATGTTTGGTAGCAGGCAGTCAGCCCCAGCTTACACTACTGTCTCTTTTGGGCAGCTTGCAGAGAACTTCAGCCCTGAAGCAAGCAGTAGCTGGCTGCAGTGATCTCAAGGTGTTTTGTGTAGTGGCCATAGGCTCAGAGCTGGTGCAAAAACTGAAGGTGCATTCATTTGGTGAGAATCACTGATCATACCCTTGACTCCCTGGGACCTTGACTGACCCAATTTCCATGGCATTGCAGGGGACACTGTCAACACCAGGTCAAGCAGCCTGGCCTGATGACCTAAGGAGTTTCTTTCAGCAGCTGAGCCCTACAAATAGCTGGCAGGTGGCAATAGGCCTAGGGAAACTAAACTGACAAAGGCTCAATACTGGTGGCAGCCAGACTCACTTCACAGCAAGACCACACCCACATGCTTCCTGGTCCAACACAAGGCAACAACCAATTGCGTATAGCTTTGTAGCTTTGACCAAGTAACCTGGCTAGTCACAGGCAAGGCTAAAATTGTTGGCCTTCACAGGTGCCCGTCCCTAGAGGCACCAGAAACAACACATCCAGAAACCAGCCTCAGACCACACCACAGTACTACCTGATTATGCCACAAGCAGAATACCCAAAGGGTGGTCTCAGTAGGCATAAGAGCCTCCTGAGTTAAAAACCCTCCGATGGTTCAGCCCCCAAATAGCAAGCCATACTCTGTGGGCATAGCCTGTCCTCACAGCCAGTTAGCTTGAGCGTCTATTTCATTGACCGATGCACAAAAAAAACTCAAAAAACAAACAAAAAAAGAAAACCACACACAAAAATTACAAACAACACAATTAAGGCTTATCTGCAACAGGAAAATACGTACAGCACACACAATCGACTCTCACAGGTTATCAGGGAGACTGTGACAACACTAGACCACACAAAACACATACTAAATAAAGCCAGCAGGCAAAGACTGAGAGGCATATTAGATCTAATTAATACATCGAAGCAAACACAGAGAGGCAGTCAGAATGAGGAGACAAAGAAACATGTCCCAAATAAAGAACAGGAGAAAATTTTAGAAAAAGAACTAGCTGACCAACCAACCAGAGACAGAGTTTAAAACACTGATTATAAAAATGCTTAAGGAACTCAGTGAGAACTTCAACAAAGAGATAGCAAGCATAAATAATGACATAGAAACTATTAAAAAGTACTAGTCAGAAATAAAGAACACACTGGAAGGAATCAACAGCAGGTTGTATGAAGTAGGTGATCAAATCAGTGATTTAGAAGACAAGGTATATAAATAGCATTAAAAAAAAAAAGCCAAAGATTTAAGGAACCTGTGGGATAACATCAAGCGTAACAATATTTGCATAATAGGGGTACCAGAAAAAGAAAGAGAGGAAGGAATTGAGAATTTATTTAAATAAATAATGACTAAAAACTTGTCTATACTGGTTGAGAAAATAGACATATAAGCTCAGGAAACAGAGTCTAAAACAATGTGAACCCAAACAGACCCACACCAAAACATATTATAATTAAAATGATCAAGTTTAAAGACAGAGAGAATCCTTAAAAGCAGCAAGAAAAAGACAACTAGTTACTTACAAAGGGATACCTTTCTATAAGACTGTCAACTGATTTCTCAATAGAAACTTTGCAGGCCAGAGGGGAGTAGCAGAAAACACTCAAATTGATGAAAAGCAAGGGCCTATAACCAAGACTACTCTACCCAACAAGACTACCATTTAAAAGTGAAGTAGAGATAAAGAGCTTTCCAGACAGGAAAAAAGGACTTCAGCATCACCAAATCAGTATTACAAAAATAAATAAATAAATAAATAAAAGGGCTTCTCTAAGAAGAGGAAACAAACAAATAGCTACAAAAATATTATATGAATAATAAAATGACAATAACTATGTACCTATCAATAGTCACTTTGTAGGTCTATAAGCAAAGACTATGTAATAAGGGACAAAGAAAAAGGACATTACATAATGATAAAGGGATTAATCTAACAAGAGCACAAAATTCTAGTAAATATTTATGTGCCCAACATAGGAACACCTAAATACATAAAACAAATATTGACTGACATAAAAAGAGAGATCAATAGTATTATAGTCACAGTAGGAGTCTTTAACACCTCATTGACAGCAATGGACAGAACTTTCAGACAGAAAATCAACAAGGAAACAGTAGCCTTAAATGACACACTAGATCAGATGATTTAATTGATAGTTCTAGAGTATTTTTATTCCAAAGCAGCAGAATATATATTCTCTTCAAGTTCAAATGGAACATTTTTCAAGAAAGACAGACAGCATGTTAGGTCACACCAAAAAAAAAAAAAAAAAAAGGATACATTTAAGAAGATTGAAATCATATCAAGTGTTTTCTCTGAACACAATGGTATAAAACTAAAATCAATGACAGAAAAACACCCTAAAACACACATACAAATACATGAAGGCTAAATAACATGCTACTAAACAACAAATAAGTTAACGATGAGATCAAGGAAGAAATCAAAAGTAACCTTGAGAGAGTCTCAGAGAGAGCTCCCAGGAGTATGTGGTTTCTTCAAGCATTTGTTCAATCAGATATTTACAAATGGCATCCAAACAAGAAATAATAAGTGACCTGCAGTTTAGGTGGGTTACAAAAGACCCAAGATTTTTGGGAAATGCCAGAAAAAGATTAAAAAATCAAAATTGTAATGTAGAATTGTACACCTAGAAACTATGTAATTGTTACCAACCAATGTCACCTCAATAAATTTAATGATAAAAAAGTCAAAATTGACAAGAGATTTTGAGCAATGTTTCATGACAAAAAGTTCAAGCTGAATTACACTATGAATAAGAGAATGCCCCATCAACCACAGCACTACAGAAGACTTGAAATATTTTTATGATCTTTCAGATTCTGATCTCTCTGATAGAAATAACAAAGCATTGATCCAAAAGAAAATGAAGAAGAAAAAATCCCAGACTAAAAACAAAATAGAATT
>PVKE010007024.1:0-52269 GCA_004027555.1 Craseonycteris thonglongyai | reverse complement strand
CCCAGGATGGACTGGGGTGCCCAGAGGGTCTGGGGTGCCCAGGATGGACTGGGGTGCCGAGGGTCTGGGGTGCCCAGGATGGACTGGGGTGCCCAGAGGGTCTGGGGTCTCCAGGATGGACTGGGGTGCCGAGGGTCTGGGGTCCCCAGGATGGACTGGGGTGCCCAGAGGGCCTGGGATCCCCAGGATGGACTGGGGTGCCCAGGATGGACTGGGGTGCCCAGAGGGTTTGGGGTCCCCAGGATGGACTGGGGTGCCCAGAGGGCCGGGGATCCCCAGGATGGACTGGGGTGCCCAGGATGGACTGGGGTGCCCAGAGGGTTTGGGGTCCCCAGGATGGACTGGGGTGCCCAGAGGGCCGGGGATCCCCAGGATGGACTGGGGTCCCCAGAGGGTCTGGGGTCGTGGGGAAACGAGAAGCAGCCAGGCTGCACAGGCCTGGCAGGGGCCGTGCGCCCTGCTTCGGTCCCTGGGCAGCAGGGGTAAGGAGGGCCCCTGGAGTGGAAAAGGAGCCTCCAGTTTCCTCCCGACTTTCTTGGGTGCAGCCCGCCACCTCTCGGACCCAGAAACGCTCCTGAGAGCCTTGGGCCTCGCCGCTCAGTTCCTGGTGGATAAAAGTGCCCTCTGCCCCCCGAGACAGATGAGTGCTGCCCTTGTCTGTCTCACGACCCCACCCCCACCCTCTTCCCAGCGCCCCGTACCTCTCCCACCCCCGCCTCGGGGGGTCGGGCCCTTCCCAGCGACCCCGACCTTGGCGTTCAGATTCGGGCCCACCCCCACCCCCATCCGGCGCACACGGAAGAGAAGAGCATTTTCCGGGAGGTTCCACTCCCCTCTGAGAACTTTTCGTTCAGAAAGAGCGATCCCTTTGGCTCACAGGAAACTGGGAAGGGCGTGGAGAGAGCGCAGAAACAAGAGAGGACACGCAGCCCAAGACGACAGAGAGCAAACTCAAGGTCTAAGCTGAAGCGCTCCCCGAGACTGCCTGGAGGAAAACCATGCACGAGAGCCCTGTGACTGCCAGCGCCCCAGCACGAAAACAGCAAAAGTCCTGCGAGAGCCACTCCCTGACCCGGGCTAGAGCCGGAGGAAATGGGATCAGCAGGCTGCAGCCACCGCTCATAACTGTCTCAAGCGAGCTGTTCAGTGGACACTTGAATAGCAGCCTCGCAGCGGGTTGTGCGCGAGGAGCTTGGAGCATGTGCAGGTGTAGGACTTGGAGGACAAGGTACTAAAGGGACAGGTTCCTCTTGGCAGCCAGAGAACCTCAAACTGGTGCTAGCTAGATTTTATTTATTTATTTATTTATTTATTTATTTATTAAAAAGCACTGCAGAAAAGTCCCTGCCAGACTATGGAGTCACTTCACAGTCTCAGTAAAGCAATCGCTTAAGCGTGCCCATGCCCATCAGTTCATGCCCCCTCGTATTGTCTCAGCTGACACGACTTTTAAAGGTCCTCAAAACTAAGAATCTATTGGGGGTATTTTTTCGTTGCAATCTTACTCTCAATAACCATGGTGTCAGAGCTAACAGTTCTAAAAGATTTTAAGAAGCAACAGGCAATCCCAATAGCGTATATGCACATGGTGGGTTACATTCACTAAAATCTACCGGTTAGCGTGAACCTTCAAAGACAGGCGGTTACTGCCGGGTAACACCAATGCATGGAGGCTACTTCTCAGCATCAACTGTCTTCTTTAGGAAGGGAAAGAGTTGGGCAAAATCAAGCTGAAGAATCCCATGGCCCTGTAAGACAAGTATGTAGGGCTATATCTAAAAAGGACCTGTTACCATAAAGGGAATTATTTAAGAGAAAAATAACCCAAATAAAGGCCTTTATCCATGACCTCCTAGCTGTTTGGTCCAATGGTCTGGCCATGTAGACAAGCACACCTAGTAAAGGGCCCTTTGAAAGAATAAACCTAGTTCAGACCTCTCTTAAAGTAAAGAAACGGAGGCCCCAAATCACCAGCTGAGACCAAAGTCAAAGTCAGGTGATTAGTATCCTAATGTTCTATTCACTTTACCATACTATGTAACAAAAGTTATTCTGTCAATGGTCATGTTTCTATTCATACTTTAGGCTTTTAAGTTTTATACAGTAACATTTTCCAGAATCCTGGCAGAGAAGGATTAAACTGAAAGGCATTGTTTAGTGCCTATCATCCTGTGATCTTAAGAAAAGGGTTGAATACACTTCTCATTGATTCAAAAGGTGACTGCTTAAAGATACTTTGAAACAGTTTCAAGTGCAAGATCTGGGCAATTAATACCTCAACGTAAAGGTCCTCATTACCTCCTAAAAATGTAACCTTAACAGTTATCCCTGCTCTTCAAACCCTCCTGCCACAAGTTCCAAAACCTGATTGAGGCTTTGAAAGCACAGTGAGCTATGACAACGGCCCCTGTCATCCAAGGCCCCTAGCGCATAGCACAGAGTGAAATCACTGTGTAGGCAAATGAAAGAACACCACTTCATTTCCCACAAAAGGCAGCTCGTGCAAAAACCTTCTTCAAACATCTCTACTGAGGAGAATGTTTCAGGTGATCCCTAATTTAAGGTCACTGACCCGCTAGCTTCTTCTCAAGTCTTGGCGGTAAATCAGAAGTTTCCAGAATGCATATCCAACCTGTATGTTGTATCTCTGCAATGCACGCCACTTCCCTTAAAGATGTAACAGCAATGTCAAGAGCTCTGTATTTTCAACCATTTCAATGGAGCTCAACATGCCAACTGAAACAGCATGCAAATACGTGGTCCATTACAATACTTCTTTGATTTATAAGATTTCCTTGACTTTTTCCTTACTTGACGTTTTCAGACTTTTCAAGTAATTTGTTCGATGTGTCCTCCATATTTCTTTTATTGTTGTTACTTTGAAATCTTTGGGACATATCACAAATACACCGTTAAAAACTTGGACGTATGCCCTGTAGACACTGTATTCAGGATGAAATGGAAATAGAAGCTGCTACAAGCTTAGGTTTCTGCTTAACAGGGCTTCCTGGCTCATTAAAAAATATATATATATACTGAAGATGAATAAGTCACAGCCCATTTTCATTCTCAGACCAACTTTGTTATTACTTACAGATATTTTGGATTCTTTTCTTATTGGTCGCTAGTCCTAACAAAAGAGGTTTACTATCTATGTGCAACTCTTAAATCCCATAGGTTGGATGGCTTCGCATTAAATATTATATCATGAACATGCAGGCATCTAGATTTATAGCCTGAAGAACCCCAGTAGGCACCTCAAACATAGTCGTGTTCGGGGACTGATGTGGCAAACAATGGGAACCATGACCAAACACTGCAGGTCTGAACAAGTAGAGGCCACTTTATCCACTTAGAACGACTTCCGCGATAAGCTATCCGCCCCATGTTTAGAATAGTCAAAACTTTTATTAAAACTGCCCTAGTTGTTAGCTGAATGAACACGATTTTGAGATTAATCATGACATCAACTGCACAGACATGTGGTCAGCCCTACACTACGGCAAAAAACCTTTCACCATCTAGACCTAACCCACACATGAAACCTCTGAGTGATATTTTGGCCCTTTTAGCTTTGGAATGCTTCCCTCGTCATTTCCCATGAATTCTGAATAGTTTCATCAGAGCCTATGAGATAGTAAGTATAATGCACCTTACTATTTATCACTCCACTACGAAGGACTTTGCAAATACTCCCACATCTGTGGGTAAGGGTTGTCTGGCTACCTATCTTCCTATTACTCAACTATTCCTACACCAAAGTATTTTTAATGGATTAGACATTTAGGCAATGCCTCCATTTCCACCGATTTGATTACGGTCTGAAGTTAGCAGCAAACCCGAATGCTAATATTGGCTGCCTTTTAGGCTCATTGTCTTAGCTGGAGTAATGACAAGGCGAACCGTTTATTTAAATGCCCCCCTTTTTAATGAAATAAGCTCATTTCATCCTCAAAATGCAAGAACATCCTGAAGTCAGTCCAACAGCTGCCTCTCAGCTCCGGACTTGGGTGTAATGTGCTGGTCTTTTACTATTTATTACTCAGCAGGTTCTGTTTACTCTCCTGTCTGAACAGTTCCATGTAGAGTCATAACATCACGATTCAGATTCCAACACAGAAGAATGAGTAAGTCCTGACATATGTGCTGTTGTAAGCGACATGGATCTTGTGTGACGGGAACGTGGCCTGTTCGATGTTGGATATTCCTTTCATAAATGCAAACGAGTACACTTGTACAGTGAAGTGTTAAAGTTACTTATATGTGAATCCAAAGCAGATTTTAAGTAACTGCAAAACTGAGTCCAAATCAAAGCAGATGTTCCCAACTCAAGGTCTCTCAGGACCCCCAGATCTGGCTTCAGGAAATCTGACTCCCTAGAAATTTCATGAAAATTTTTATACGCAACCTGCGTAGGTACCATTTTTGGAGAAAGAGAGTCCACAGCTTTGATTAAGTTCTTAAAGGGATCACTGACCCAAGAAAAGCTCAAGAATATCTGATTTTGATAAATATGGTGCCCCTTCCAAACATATTTAGATAACCTGGCATTTCCTCCCTTAGCTGCAAACATTTGAAATAAACATTTAAATTACTCTTTTTTCCCACTAATGCAGCCCTCATTTTTACTTGTGCATGCCACTTTTCAACGATTTGGATAACTCATCTCTCTATTTTTTTTTTTTAAGAATTTAAATAAGAATTTCCTTTATTAGTTCTTAGACGTTATGGTCATACATACATGGCCAGAGTTTCAAATAAAACTGCTTTATCTGGAGAAGCCGGGATGGCTCAGTGGGTTAAGCCCTCACTTTGCAGCCCCGGGGACCGAGGATCGATCCCGGCCCCGGCCCGTGCGGACCCACATGCTGAACTGGGGAGTGCCCCCAGTTTGGTTCTCACCAGGGTGAGACCCTGACCCAGTCCCTGCCCTGTGCAGCCCCGTGCCCACCTGTGGAATGAAACTATGTGGAAAAACCAATGATGTGCAACTGTGGAGACGGCTCTGGGCCCTCCCCCTTCTCTCTGTCTCTCTCTGTTTCTCTATCTGTCAAAAACAATAAAAAATAAAGAAATCTTTAAAAAAAAACAACAACGCTTTATCTAAAGTATCATTTTATGCCACACACATGAGATCTCTGAAGATGCTTCTTGGCCTATCTGAATGTAAACCATTAACACACAGGACACAAAGCCTTCTGTTTAGATAAGAATGTACGCTCTGTGGGGATTTAAGGATTTGTGGCTGCATTTAACTGCTGTATCCAGCAGTCCTGGCACATAGCAGGTGTGGATAAAACACCCAACGAGTAAATAAAAAGACCTTCGGTGTTTAAAGAAAATAAATCTAACGTCCACAGAGAGTTCTGTGTTCTGGATACGGTTCATTTACACAGTTCTGAACGGGCTCGAACTCAAAAGCTAGTAAACGAGCATTTTCATCTTTGTCACTTTGGCATGTCAAACAACAAGAACCAAAAAGTGTCTCCTTACATTTCTAGGCAGAAAATAGTTCTGCTATCAGCACCCTAAAGTAAAATACATATAACTGGTTATTTTTTCATTGTGATTGGTGTTGGCTTAAAATACCCGGGTGCAAACGGGTCCGCATGTAGGAAAGTTTAAAAGGTAACAATGTCACAAAACAGGCCCCTGACTTCAGGTCTCCATGGTCCTTTAACATTCAAAACGGGGTTGATGTTTCATGGCAGGAATCACTTAATCCCCAGTGGTAACCACAATAGAAACGGAGCAGATGGGCCACCTAACAGCGTGTTCACATGGACAAAAAGCAAAGACAGCTGCAGAGACGGGAGGCTCGGGGTGGAAGGGCACCTGGGGAAGGGAGATGGAGCCCAGGCGCGTCGCCGAGGAGAACAGGGCGCACCAAGCCTGGCCCCTGACCTCGGGGGTCGCCGAGCAGACGCGCGCAGACCCTGGGAGGAGAGACCCCGGACACGCGCTGCTGAGCCCGGACCTTTCGGAGGAGGCTTTTCAAACAGGTTCAAGCATTTCCACCCCGACGGAGCAGTAAAAACCCCGAGGCCGGGGCGTGATGCCCGGGAAAAGCCAACCCACACGGGCCGATGCAGGGCTCCGAGTGAGGCGCGGACTCCGGGACGGCACCGCTGCAGGGTGGGGAGGTGGTTCTGACGGGCCCCGTTAGGAAGAAAGAAGGAAGTTTGAAGGAGTTAGGGGGGCACCCCTCCAAGCCTCCCGGCACCCCGGCTTCTCGTCCCGATCACTGTCACACGATTTGCACACGCACCGGCCACGCTCGGCCCCTAAGGTGACCCAACCTCCGCGCGCGTCGCCGGCGCCGCGAAATCCTCGGCGCAACGGGCGTGAGCGTCCCGCTGCATCGCCGGCACGACTCTGGAACCGGAGAACGGCCCGGGGGCTGCGGCGTCGGAGGCGTGGTTCCGTGCCGCCGGCCGCGGTCGGCGGTCCCCGGGCACCTGCGCGCCCAGGTGACGGCCAGGCGCCGTCTCCCGAGGGGAAGCCCGGCTCCTCGCAGCCTCCCTCGCCCGCGCCGACCCCCGGCCTGGGCGCCTCCTTGTCCCCGTCCCGCGCGCCCCTCCCCAAGCTCTCCAATCGCATAAAAAGTTGGGGCGTCGATGGAGCGCGCGCACGGTCCTCCGGGGGCCGTCGTCCGCGGTTCGCCAGCGGCCCCTCGGGGACAGCCTGGGCCGGCGGGACAAAGGCGCTCCGGGTGGCGCACGAGGAGGGGCCCCGGCAGCGGAGGAAGCGCTGCCCCGGCTGGGAAGCAGCTGGGAACCTCATCCCGGGCCATTTCCTGAGCGGAACCCGGCCCGGGCGCAGGGGGGAGGGGGCCGCCGAGGCGCGCTGGGAGGGGGTGGGGGCGCGGGCGCGGTACCCACCGGTTCCTCCCCGAACGGGCCGGGCGCGGGGCGCACGTGCGGCGGCTCCATCGCGCCCCGCCGGCCGCCCGAGCGCGTGGACCCGGGGCCCCCGCCGGGGCCGCTGCAGGCGCTTCCCTCGCCGCGATCCTCTGGGCCGTGACCGCTGCCGCCCCGGGGCTCCCGGCCGGGGGCAGCCACCGGCCTCCCCGCGGTCTCCGGCTTCCGCAGCGCGGCGCTCTCCCGCCCCCGCTCCGGTCCCTGCCTCCTCCTCCGCCTCCGTCCAGCTCCGCGCGGTGCGCTCCCCGCTCGCCGCCGCCTCCCACGGCCGCAGAGCCCGCCCCTCGCTCCTTCCTCCGCCCCCCGTTTCCCTCCGGCTTCCCGCCCCTCCCCCCGCCGCCCCCTCCTCCCGGCGGGCGGCCCGGGACGCACGTGACCCCCCGGTCAGGCCTTATAAGGCGCGGAACCGAAAGCGGCCGCCGGGTGGTCAAGGGCACCGGCGGCCCGGAGCGGCCTTCCCCGGGGTCGGGCGGCGCCACCGGGCGAGCGGAGAGCGGCTGGAGCGGCGGGGGCCGGGGGTCCCGGGGTCCCCCTGCCGGCGCCGGCAGCCCCTCCGAACGCCCGGCAAGCACCTCCCTCCTCCAGGCGTCCAGGCTGGAAGCACAGCGCCCTGGGCAGCCGCCGACTTGGGCAGCGCCGGGCGCACCCCGGGGACGCGCGCCGGGCACGGAGGTCCCCGACACCGCCGGTCGGTGCGCGTCCGCACGGGGCTGGGGCTGGAGGGCGCGCTGCTTCTGTTCCGTTGGCAGCGCGAGCGGGTCTCCAGGCAAGAGAACCCGCGAAGGAGTCGCTGTGCGCCCCCCTTGCAGCGCCACGTGCACAGGAGGGGGACGGGGCTGACGCGCAGGGTGGGCTCCACAAACGGCAAGTCACCTCCTGCCCCTTGGAAACCGCTACCAGTAGCTGTTCTGATCGTCTAGTCCCAGGCCAAGGCCGGCTTTCACGGTTTATTCTGCCTCCTGGGCGTCAACCCTCTTCTATGGGCATCTTCCCGTGACCTTCCCCCCATCATGTCACACGCAAGTCACACATTTTAAAAACAAACCGGAGAATTGCAAACGCCCACTGGACCCAGTCTGCCCGGTCCTCACCTCCTCACAAGCCAAGCTCTTGGGGGACATAAACGCCTGTGGTTGAATTCACATCCATTTCTTAAGCTGCAGCCCATTCTCTCCTGCAACCCCATTTCCGTGGCAGCTCTTACACCTGGCAAAGATCATTGGTGGCTTCGAAACATTTCCAAACCCTTGGGGTTTGGGTCTCCCCCATTCTCCTCTTAGTCTATCTGCAGCCTTGGTCAGAGGGGACTAGACTTACCCTTGAAACCATTCCTTCCACTAGCCCCTGGGACACTGCAGTCTCCAGGTTCACCCCCTTTGCCACCTTTTCCATGTCGGGGTGCCCAGGCCGCCCCCCATCTGTTTCTAAGGCTGCCGAGCCTGCCCAGATCCACGCCAGACGGCAACGACCGGTCATACATGTCCGTTCCTATCCCAGATCTCCAGTTCTGGAAAGGCTGTTTCTTATCACAAGTGTCAGACGTCCCATGGGCCTTACACTCAGCTTGACTGAAACAGAAGTTAACTTTCCTGCCAGCTGGCTTCTCTCTCTCTCTCTCTCTCTCTCTCTCTCTCTCTCTCTCTCTCTCTCTCTCTCTCTCTCTCTCTCTCTCTCTCGTCTTAGTCTCCCAGTAAATGTCTCCACCATCCACCCAGCCATGCAAAAAAGAAATCTGAAAATTGTCCCAGGCTCCTCCTTCTCCCTCCCATTTCCCCCTCCCCCACCATGGGAGGCTCCTGTCTGTCACCTTCCCATTCATTGCCGCTGCTCTTGCCTAGTTCAGGACCTTTGTTTCAAGACCCTGAAACAGTGTATTATTTTCCTTATTAATCTCACTTTCTCTGAGCTCATGGCACCTTGACTCCTGCCATCTCTCACATTTTGGCCCAAGTAAACCTTCCAAAATACAAAACTGAGGAAGTCATTCTCTCGATGAGCCTTCAAATGTACCCCCCATTGCCTACGGCAGGGGTCCCCAAACCCCTGGGCTGGACCGGTACCTCTTAGGAACCCAGCTGCACAGCAGGATGCGAGCAGCGGGCAGGAAGGCCAGTGAGCAAAGCTTCATCTGTAGTTACAGCCGCTCCCCATTGCTGACATTACTGACCAAGCTCCACCACCTGTCAGATCAGCAGTGGCATTAGATTCTCATAGAAGCACGAATCCTACTGTGAACTGTGCACGCGAGGGACCTAGGTTATGCTCCTTATGAGACCCTCATGGCTGATGGTCTGAGGTGGAGCTGAGGCAGCGATGCTAACACTGGGGAGCGGCTGCAAGTACAGATTCACATGAGCAGAGAGGTTTGACTGCACAGAGACCATCCTACATCAGTTGCTTGCAGACTCCTATCAAAACTATAAGTGGCAAATGACAATTAAGCTGCATCTGGCTCTTGAATCATCCCAAAACCACCACCACCCATCCTGTTCCGTAGAAAAATTGTCTTCCACGCACTGGTCGCTGGTACCTGAAAGGTTGGGGACCACTGGCCCACGGGAAGAAGTCCTAATGTCTTAGCCAGTATCTACTTCTCCAGTCTCTCCAAACCTTGTGAATGCCTCACATGGAGCTAATGCCCTGTCCTGACACTCATTTTTATTCAGTGTCCTCTCGTGGAATACCCTTCCTCTTACTCCAGACTGTCCAAACACCTGCTCACCTTTCAGGATCCAACCTGAGACTCACCTTCCTGATGAAATCTTCTGACCCCATTGTGGGTTAAAATTGGCCATTCCTTCCAGACTAAATGTCCTCCATCCTAATGCCTTAGAAGACTTTATGAAACTCATTTTTACATGTAATCTCTCTGATAACAAGTATAATAACTGACTTACCTACACCTTCCTACTTCTCAGTACAGTTTCTGACACATAGTAAGTGCTCAGTACATGGTGAGTAAATTATGTGATAGAATTTTGTTACTATTAACATATTTACGGCTGTAGGAAATCAGTTTCCCGTGCGTTGTCTCGTTTAAATTTTACAATTCTGCCAATAATATATTCTTGTCATCTTTTATAGAGACGGAAACTGAAACCAGAAAAGAATAAAGCAATTTGCCCAAAGTTCCATTGTAAAAATCACAAAGCCAGGCCTGTAACCCTGTTTGCCTAGTTAAGTTTATTACATGTTTATCTGTCCTTTCTTTTTAGCTTAAATTCTATTCTATATGATACAATAGCTTTCTTGTTGTTAGCGGTTGCCTAGTATATATCTTTCCATCTCTTTATGTTCAACCATTCTGAGTCATTATGTTTTAAGTGTGTCATATAATGACAGTTGAGTTTCCATAGTATTATTAACTCATTCTGAGAGTCTGCCCTTTAGTAGCCTATTTTAACCGATTTTCATACACCCTGTGTATCAATTAGGGTAAAAGGTTGTTGTAAGAAAGAAGTCTTTTACTCCCCGCCTGTCTCCAAACACAATGTATACTTCTCTCTCTTGAAACAATCTTGGGAGAAGCAGTCTCAGTTGTTGGAGTGACTCCTTTGCTCCATATTGCTATTCCATCCCGTAGGGCATTTTACCTACAGGGTAGAAACTGGTTAGGGGTTTCAGCTCAAGGAAAGGAGAAGGGCATGAAGGACCACAAACCCAACTTCTTAAGGCCTAGACCCAGAGTGATGCAGTGCTCATCTGCTCACACCCCATTGGCCAGAACTTAGTTACATGGCCACACCTAGCAGTAAGGAGGTGGGGGTGGAGAGTGAGGCCGGCCATGTCCCAACCACAACTCAACTGTGAGAGAAGACAGATCAGACTTTGGTGAAAACTAGCCCTCTCTTGTCACATTACGATCACCATCTTTGGATTTATTACCACCCTCTCATGTCATATTTATTTAACTTCCTTTTTCTCTGCCTGTTTTCTTCTTCCTTCTTACCTGCTATTCTATTCACTGAATTTTCTTTCATTTACTCCCTTTTCTAAACACTTCTACTGATTTGGAATTTATACATTCCGTATCCATTCTTAGCAGCTACCCTTAAAATATTAACATTCGACTAAACATCCAAGATGAGCCAATATCGCCATTCCCTTCCTATAAAGATAATCTTAACCAAGCCAACAAAAATAAAGAAAACACTAACTCCTAAGTTCCTCTCCTATAAATTATGTATGGCTATCTAGTGGCTTTTTTTATTTCCCCATTTAATTTTCAATTCTTTACTAAATTAGTCAACATTGTTACTACTTTTATCATTATTATTTAATTATTTTTCCAACATGTTTTATCAATGTTTGTCCTTACTGGTTGTTTTGTTGTTGTTTTGTTGTTGTTGTCGTTGTTTTTGTATCTCATTCTTTCCTCCTGGCTCGGTTTATTTCGTGGTGAAATACGTTCTTTAGTATGTTTTTGCATCATATCAGTGAGTAAAATTCTCTGTCTTTGTATATTACTCTCATTTTTGAACCATAATTTCATCAGCTAAGGAATTCTAAGTTGACCATTACTGACTCCAACCCTTTGAAGTTCTATTCCACTGCCTTCTGGAATCTATTGTTGGTAATTAGACATCTGTAGTCACTCTCATTGTGCTTTCATTCCTTTATAGATGTCTTTTCCCACCCCCTGTATAGTAACTTAATATTTATTTTTAACTTGATTTTACATTATTAGTTAGTGTCTAGGTGGATTTTCTTATTAGATCTCTTGTTCAGGACTTGATATACATTTTCAAACTGAAGTCCTTCAGTTTTGGAAAATTTTCAGCCCTTGTATATTTCAGCCCATTGTATATTTCAAATATTTTCTCCCTATCCTCACCTCATGCATTTTTCTCTCTGTTATCTCTCTGGAACACCCATCAGCTAAGAGTTGGAGTATCTCCTTTAGCCTCCACATTTTAATTTTTCTTTCATATTTTCCATCTTTTTACTTCTCTGTGTTGATCTTGGTGGATTTTCTCAAATCTATCAGCTCCCTAAATTCTCTTTGCAGCCATGTTTTCTAGACTTTAATTTGTCCATTGAATGTTTATTTATGTACCTTTCTAAATGTTTCATTTCACACTTTTTTCAAATCTCTGTGCTTTTTTTTCATAATATCTTACTTTTACCTTGGAGTCTATTCTAAACCAGCCTACACTGAGGGACAAATATTTATACACTAGTTTTCTCAGATATACCCCAAAATGCTTATCTCTTTGAACATTGTAAACACATTTATCCAAAAGTCTCAGATTGCTCTATTATCTGCAGTTGATAGACTGTGACTTCTCCCATTTGTTTCACTTGCTGAGTCACATTTGTAGTGACTTGTTTTCTTGTATGGTTTATGATGTTTTACAGAGAGCTTATCTTCAATGGGAACTGTTTTACGTGGGAGTAAGATCTGCCCTATGGGGTATTACTTCGGCTCTGCCAGGGACCTACAGGTTTTCTTGGCTCACTTACCTGTTTGGCTGTGGATGCTGGAAGACTCAGAAAATGAAAGCTTGGCACAGCCGGGGCTCCATACGTACTTCTCTCTAACTAAGTGCTCTCTCCACTATTCTTTCCAGCATGGTGGCTTTAGGGTACCTAGACAGACTTCTTATATGTAAGATCAGGGCTCTCGTGAGCACATGAAGCGAGCAAGCCAGGTGGATGCTGAATCCTATTATGAACTCACCTCAGAAATCGTATGTCATCCCTTCCTTCAACTGAATCGGTTGGAGCTGTCACCAAACCCTGCCCGTTTTCAAGGATGTGGAACATAGATCCTACGTGTCAGTAAGAGGATTATCAGAAGCATTGTAAGAGGAACAGGTGGGATGAAATACGTACACTTGCCCCTCTTTGGAACATAGAATCTACCACAATGCTGTATACCTCAGTAAGTTTCCATGGTCATGCTTTTGGGCAACCAGAGATTCATTCTCAGATTAGATTATAAACTGAGAGGAATATTCCTTCCCTCTGATGCAGCACCTGAAGAACCTGGATTATTGTTCGTGGGGAATGCAGCCAATTACAATGCTTTCACAGTGGGGAAGCAAAAAGCTGCAGCACCCCCCCGTCCCAGCTAGAACTTTGATAGAGCACACTGGAGTCTCACAGACCTTCCATGGAAATAACCCGCTAAAGATGCTCTACTTAAGGAATGTACTTGACGCAGCTTTATAAATAGATTATTTCTTAGTAACAATGCACCTGAAACAAGAAATAGAAATTACAGCCCTCGTTCCACTTTATCAGGGCAATGTGGAGTACACAAAAAGAAGATCCATAGCAAATCCAGCTCTCTTTGAGCCATACTGGCTGTTATTCTTGCTGTCTTAATCTAAAGATCCTTCATGGTTCTTCACAGCAGCAGGGTTCTGGTAACACTCTCTATTTGTGATAATTCTTATCTTGTTCTCCTCCCCTCATTTCACACACTATCGAGAGAAAGAAACTTAAAAAGCATGCCTGTCCAATCTTGGATGGTTACAGAAGGCTCCCTGGAGGAAGTGCCCTCTAAACATGAGCCCTAACTCTCATGCATTGGCTAGTTGGCTAGCCTCTCTGGGTAGAGAGGGGAGGGGTGGAAGGAAAGTAGTCCTAGGGGACTAAAATGAGCTCTTTATAAATGCTAAGAGGCAAAAGAGCTCTGCTGGTTCTTTCCGGTTCTCGAGAGAATTATGGTATGACCGCCTACCAGGTGAAGCGGTGAATGAGAGATGGGACTGAAGAAATGGACACGTCGTGGGTCATGCCGGGCTTAATACAGCCGCAAAGACTGCCCGTGTTCACCTCCTTAGTGTAAGGATGACAGCAAACAGGGAGCACACCCTCTGCTTAATCGACGCTTACAACTCCAGACGGCAAGAGAGCTTCGATGACAACACCTTCATAGCCTCTATCTTCAATACCCTGACACCATGTCATCAAAAGTAGAGAGAAGATACCATTTGAAAAGAGTGACTTCTCCTTTCATATCGACGAGGGCTGTCCAGAAAGTATCCAGCCACGTAACCGTTCTTGTTCTATTGACAACGGCTGGATTTTTTTCCAGAATACATACATACGTATATGTAAATATGTATGTGTATGTATATGTGTATTTGCATGTGTATATGTATGTGGTGTATGTATATTTGTGCATATGTATGTGTATATGTGTGTATGTGTATGGGAACGTATGTTTGTATATTTGTATGTCTGTGTATGTGTATGGAGTTTAAGGAAGAGTCAGAGTTGGAAATAGAACTGTGGAGTCATCAGGACATAACTGGAATGTAGTCATGAGACTGAGGGAGAGTACCTAGGTAGAAGGTGTAGAGAGAGAAGGGACAGGGGAGTGAAATCTCTCCGTCTCCATATTACATACTGGAAGCTAAAGGAGTGGGGAATCCTGGCAGGGGTGACTGAAGTGGAGAGGAAGGCATCTTGAACAAGATCAGAAATCCCCTGACTAATCAGTCTGGCATCTTGAACGATCTAGAAAGGAACAGTTTCCTCCAGGGTGGAGTGAAGAATACAAGCTGGAACAGGCTTTACCCTGCGGGGAGGGGTTGAGGACAAGGCTGGAAACTTATTTCCTACCCTGGGTTCTTATAATTTAGTGTTTAAAGCACGGCTTTGAATAAAGAAATCAAAGTGAATAAACAATGGCAGGCTCAGCAGGCCTATTATTAGAACGTGATATTCTTGTCTCATGGGCTAAAGAATATCCTAGCTATGACTTGGACATCAGTGAATGTACCTACGGAGCAAACTTTCTTAAAGAAACATTTTCTGTTGGGATCAGTCAGTGGCAGCCACAGAATTAGTCATGGTGTTTAATTTGTTTAAGCATATCGTTCTGAGATTAAAAGCTCTCCAACAGCTGGGAGTCAAGGTAAAGTGTCACGAGCATTGGACACCTATGTCCCTCACAAAATGACGTGTTTGTTTTTTTTAATGAAATTAATATTCTAATTGTGACTTGTCAGGATTAAGGATAACTGCTGGTTGGATTTCTCAGTGAATAGCGAGGGAAATGGATAGATTGTAACAGAAATCTCAGATCCTGCCCCACCGAAGTGTCTTCAGAGATAAAGAAGACTCCGAAAGCATTGGTGTGCCTCAATTACAATGAGGTTTTGTCCCAATCTGTGAAGCAGCGCCTTGCTGAGTTGACAGATGCTGAGCCGGGAGCCCGGAGCCGAGGCAAGACGCTCTGGCCCTTTCTTCTCCCCAAACACTAACTGCCCTTTCCTGGTCTTCCACCCTTTCTTCTCTAGTGGTGACGAAAGAGCCGCCCAGGGAAATTAGTCCCCAACTCCACTTCTCCACTCCCCTAACTCCCTTTTTTTTTCCCTTGCTAAGTTTATTGGGGTGACATTGGTTGATAACAATTACACAGTGTCCAGGTGTACAAGCCTATGTGACATCGTCTATGCATTGCATTATGTGCTCACCACTCAAAGTCAGCTCTCCTTCCAGCACCATGTATTAGATGCCCCCTCCCTAGTCCTCCCCTTCCCCACAGTTCCCCCACCTCCCCCCTGACCCTCAGGTAACCACTAAACTATTGTCTGTGTCCATGAGGTTTTGTTTCTTCGTCACTGTCACTTTCGGCTTAAACTCCCTTTCGCTCATCTGTAACCCAGCTCTGTCCCTTCCTCACCACAGAAGCCGCAGTCATGTTCACCATCAATCTCCATGCTGCCCGTGCAGCGGACACTTCTCAGTCCTCACCTAACTCAGCCTGGCCACACCACGTGACCTTTCCACGGCGGTGACCACTCCCTGCTTTTTAAAAACTTCCGTCTCTTGACGTCCATGCTTACAAAGAGCCCTAGCATTACACTCAGTTCAGTCTTCTTTCCCCTCACGGGCCACCGCCTCTGCTCAGATTGAAAGTTGAGGACATCGAAGGCTCAATGTCACGGCCCTTTCTCTACTCTGTCTCTACCTTCTTCCCAGGTGCGCGCATTCGGTCTTCTTTCACTTATATGCTGATGATGGCTGTATTTATGCTTCCCACCCCGACTCTGCCCCAAACTCCACTCTCCTGTCTGCACCTGCACACTGGACATCTTTCAGAGATCTAAAAGCACACGTCACACATCCAAATATAGATTGCACCTGTGACCTGCTTCACGCTGTGTCCCCAAACCAATAGAAAGTGTCAATGTTCACACACAAGCTCAAGTAAAAGACCCAAAGTGAGTTCTCTTTTACCCTCAACCCCCATATCCAATCCATCTGTCAAACTTACCCCCACAATGGATCTGTCATTCCCAGCTCTCTCAGCTGTCACCCTAGTGAGCCACCATGGTCTCCTAACGGTCTCCCTGCTTCCCGATTTTTTTGACAGAGGCAGAGAGAGACAGATCAACCCATCAACACTAACATCCCAGATGGAGAGAGAATCCAAAGGGAAAGAACACTGAGCACCGTCCTAAAGAGACACATGCCACCCTTTATGGCTTTTGTTGTCGTCATGGAAGGCTCCGACCACTCTGTGCTCTAGTACAGTGTCCTGTGTGTATGTGAGTGTGTGTGTCCACCCTCGTCACACCTCACGCCTAGCGAGGAGAGGTGAGAAGAAGAAGAACCAGCACTTCCCTGGTTGCTGTTCAGCCACAACATGGAGGGGAGGCGGTCCGTCCAGCACCGGAAGAACCTTGTCTTTACCTACAAAAGACGGCTGCCCGCCTGTACCTTTGCCCTTGAGTTATCTCCCAGGACTCCTGAATGACGGATTCAGCCCCTCGAGGTCCCCACCTGATCTTGCCGTAACCCTCAGAGGGACCGTTCACCTTCCCCAGGACCCGAGGTCCCTCTTCACCAGGGATTCCAGGGTCCTCCCTGAGCTCTCCCCTCTGCCTCCACATCACGTTGAGTCCAGTCACTGCCCTGACCACAGTCCAGGCAAATGTCCCCGCTTCTTCCAGGCCCATCGTGAAAAGCCCTCAGGCCCCGGTCCGCCCTTCTTCCCCCTTCCGCCTGGGGCCGCCTGACCACCACCTCAAGGCCTCACCTGTCTGGGTCCTCTTCCCCTTCATCCTGTGGTCCTGTCTGACGCGAAGACGGTTTCCTAGCAACAGCTCTCTGTGCATTTGTCACAGTCTATGCCACTGCCAACCGAGCAGACAAGCAGCGATGTCCCACTGTTTCTGTACCCACCTGACGCCCCAGCTTCAAATTCAGGGTTGTTGGGTTCTTTCTTTCTTTCTTTTTAAGTAATGTTAATGTTTAGATATTTTATGGTCTAAGTCAGTCTACCTTTGCTGTGTGGCAGGTTCGCCTACTCCTTTGTGTCTGATCACTGAGGGACCTTGAAATTCACAGCCACAATCGAGGCGTGTCCAGCACCTGTGGCACCTCCACCAGTCCTGCTGGCAATCCAGGCAGACACTGGCCTTGCCGCTCCCCTCTGGGCCCACCTCCCTCCGCACATAATTGCAGAGAGCAGGCGTCCGCAACGACAACCTGCCTGAGAGCTTGCCCTCGAGTTCAGAGAGACCGCCCAGAAGCCCCCGGCATTCCCACAGTGAACGCGACCGTGGCTCCTTGCTTGAGCCTGGATTGGCTCTAAGGTGTTGGCAAAGGTAGGAAAACACTGAGAGTGTTTATAAAAGCGAGCGGGACCTGGGGGCAACCGATCTAGAAACATGTAGAATGAACTAAAAAGCCCACATTCTCACACACCCCAAGACTGATTATCTGAAGAGGGTCAGCAGTGCCCATGTGGGATTTCACTCCTGCAGATGACAAGCCAGACAGACACAACCAGAGAAAGGAAAGGACTGACTAGAGGACAGTTTCAGTTTTGCCGATAGAAATACATTACATTGTGGCCTACCCCACTCTCAAAAGGGAAGGGTTCTAGGCATAAATATGTAGTCCAGTGACATTCCTCTCCTCCTTCAGCGATACACGCTCCCCTAATGAATCCATGTCAAGCTCTTCAATACGTACCCAAGACCTTCAATAATGTCGCTTCCCCCGTGCTCCCTTTTTAGATTGTTACTCACCTGACTCCCTGGATTCCCAGTCTCTAGAATTTCATAAACCAGAGAAAGTTTTAATGAAGAGATGGATGTGCGGATGACGTCGGGAAGAGCTGTCATTCATACCTGCCCCAGTTCTCTTAAACGCAGTGTGATGAACTCGCAGACTGAAAGGACTTCCTTCCTGAACTCAGAATCCAGGAGGCTCCACTTCCAGCCTCTCGTTTCTTGGCTTCAGACCTCTGACTGATGTTCTGCCGATAAACACACATACCCAGTGCTCTGATCTGGACTTGTTCTGGGGGGAAGGGTCCCAGCATCGACAGTGTGGCCCATGTGAGTAGCTGTGGTGGTGGCTTCTAACGGGACAAGTTCCGGACCCCGGGAGAAGCAGCAGTTCACTCGGGACCAGCTCTGCAGTGCTTCTGGGAATCGTGTCTGGAGTCCATTGCTTTGGCCGTCATGACAAACTACTCGTATCTATTATATCCCTTGAAGAATCTCTTTGTGCTTAAATTGGCTGGAGTGAGATCTTTTTGGTTCGGAACTACAAACCCCATCTAAGAGATTTGTCTATATTTTATTCTGATAAATGCAAGTATGTTAAAGACAAATGAGTTTCCTTTCCAATTAATTGGCATGGGAGATTCCTGTCTGCTTAAGGCTTTTGTTCTCCGGAGGACGAAGCGGGTGGAAAGCCAAATGGCAGTTTTGATTCAGACACACATAAGCTGCAGGATTAATGCAACCCCACATCTGCCCAAGAGGAGCTCATAAACATGGTACCAGAGAACCTTCTAGGTTCTTCTAGACAAGCTCAACAAAGGCAGACAACATGGGCATCTCACTCCCTCTACCTTTTCTTTGCTGCTCTCTGAATAATTCCTACCCTGACTTCTGTAGCTGAGCTCCCATAGGAAAGATCCCAACAAAGATGGGTCGTCCTCACCAAGTGTGAACTGCCACCGTCATTTATGGTTACAATATTCTAAATTTGTTAGCTTTGATGGCTTGGAAACTTATTTTCCATGAATGCCCTTTTTCTCTGAGGGATTGTCATCTTAGAGAGCAAGAAAAACGAAGAAAGAGATATATCATAAGGAGAAGACAGACCTAAGGAGGGAAGGAACGGAAAACACTTAGAAAAGGAAAGATGTATTTCAAGGCTAGGGAGCATTCCAGACCAAATTCTGCTTTCTCTTTGCACAGCTACCTGGTATTGTCATTGTGGGTCTCCAGCCTCCAGGGGTTTGGACCCACTGTTCGGTGCCCAGGGAGGGAAATGAACGGAAATGCTGAGAGGTTTTCCCTGGTACCCTTCCACTGAATTCTACTAGCCGTCCTTTTGGTTGGCCAACAGAATTGGATTCCACAGCTCTCACCCAAAGAAAGCCGGTGGTTGTGCCATTTCCTTGAGAATGCCCCTGGACTCAGGGCGACCCCTCTTTATAAGGTCACATGATGCCTTACATGTTGCCATGTGTACTGATCAGCCCTGTAAGTAACTAGCTACTCGTGCAGAAGGGAACCAGCATTTCATAATAGAAAGGTCTTTTATATATAAAAACACGTATGAAGAGACAAGCTTATTTTAGGAAGATACAAAATGTTTTCGAGTGTAGAAAAACCATACCACTGTGTAAAGTATACGTTCTCTGCGATGGCTTTTGATACACGTGTGTTGATGGTGGCGGCTTTATTGGGTGCAGCACTAAGAGCTGCTAAGTGCGGTTTGCACAGGCTCACGGGGGCTTCTGAGCAATGGGGACACGTTGTCACAGACATATTCTGAGTGCACTGAGAGAGGGGGAGGAAGAGCAGCTCAGGGGCTGTGTTCACCCTGTTCTCAGGGAGGCGGGGCTGCAAGAACTCTCAGCCAGGGGCAGCCCAGCTCTGCCTGCAGAACTCCATGTCAGAGGGACGTGGTGGGCCTGAGGACAGGGTGTGAGTTGGCATCAGCCTGTGACAAGTATGTGGAGACCGCCCGGTTCAGTCTGGATCCCCATCCCCCATGACATGCTCCTTTGCTTCATGCACCTTGAGTGTTAGAGTGAGCTACTACTGGTCCTCGCTTCCTATTTAGATGTGTTTAAATGCTTGTGACGATTTTTCGTCTTTGTCAACCATAGTGCTGTTTTTCCAATATCGTTCCAAAGTGTAATTGAGGTATTTATAATTTACTTTGGCAGATGCTCTGTGGAGATCATAAAGCTATTCTAAGTTTGTGCATGCATATGTAGTAGTTTTACCATTTGTTGGAAGAAATATAAAAACAATCTGTCTTAATGCCATATTATTGCATTTTTTAAAATTCTGTAAGAATCAAATGATTGCTATACATCAATTCAATTGAACTAATTCAAATACTAGGCACGGCTTACCAAATAAATAAGGTGTTATTAATATATGACTAGCTTTAATCTTAAAATTTATCAAGATGATTTTAAAGTTCTCTTTCATATGACCTTTTTCCTACAATGGGCAACTGTGTGCCACAAATAAGAATATCAAAGATGGGGAAGCCAGGATGGCTCAGCGGGTTGAGCACTTGCTTTGCAGCCCCGGGGACCAAGGATCGAATCCTGGCCCCTGCCCATGCAGACCCATATGCTGAACTGGGGTATGGTTCCCAGGTGGAAGGCCCCCAGCCCAGTTCCCACCCTGCGTGGCCCCCGCCCACCTGTGTGGAATGAAACCATGTTGAAAACTGATGACGTATAACTATGGAGACTGCTCTGGGCCCTCCCCCTTCTCTCTGTCTCTGTCTCTCTCTGTCCCTGTCAAAAACAATAAAATAAACTTAAAGAAAAAAAAGAATATCAAAGATAAGGATTAAACCTGGTATTGGATTTTCATAATCAAATATTCTGAGAGGAATATTTGAAAAATCATCTCAAAATACCATTAGATACAACTCAACGCCTGTTCTCTGAAGTTGTAGAGAGAATCCTCTACTCTAATCCCACTGATGACCGCAGCAGCTATCTTCAAAGTTCACCAGTAATAGAAAATCACTTCCTAACGCAGATGGCTTAAAATGTAAAGGTTCAAAAGAAACCTGTAGACCTTAAAAAAACAGATTGCTCCAATTCCATCTGTGAAGTGTTGCCAGAGAAAAAGAGAAGAAAATTATCATAGAAAGCAGAGAGAGAAATCATTGAAAATAACTTTCCCTCCGCCAAGAAAGAACAAGACATCTTTCCCGTGTATCTGGAGAATTATTCCTGGATGTTGACTTGTTCAATTCTTCAAGTACAGAGACACTGGATATTTAATAGAAACAGATAAAGAGGAGAGCTATCAGTCAAAGATTCAGAGCATAAGATTTGTAAACTTATATAATAAAGCAAACATAAATACTGCCTAAAAATAAAATTATCATGGATCTCTTAAAAATACATAATTCTCACCAGACATCCATCAAAATGCCCCAATGCCACTGTTTATTTTGGATATTAGTTGTTTTGTTTGCTTGTGTTGGGGGCCGCACAGGGTGGGAACTGAACTGGGGGCCTCCTGCAAGGGAAGCTCACCCCAGTTCAGCATATGGGTCCGCATGGGCAGGGGCCAGGATTTGATCCTCGGTCCCTGGGGCTGCAAAGCAAGTGCTCAACCCGCTGAGCCATCCCGGCTTCCCCATCTTTGATATTCTTATTTGTGGCCTGTGTTATTTGTTTGTGTTGCTATTTGTGTTTAAAGCAGAAGAAAGCCTTTTGCAAATCAGAACCTGAAGGAACATGCTACCACAATTTATATCTACAAAAGAAACTACAAAAGATTGGGCTATAGAAAGGGAATTAAGTTTAAGTGACTTAGATGACTATAACAGCAAAGGCAGTTCAATATCTAAAGCATTGTTGTTATGAATCTAAGACACACAAAGAAACCCATGTGAAAATGGCTTCTGAATCAAATTAAAGTTTGAAAGTAATACTACAAGATAAACATGACCTTAATCTATATTAAAATTTGGTACACAGTAGAGAGCTCAAAAAATGTTCATTTCTTTGCTTTTCTATACTGCCCCCCTCCCCCCTCCCCAATTAGACAAACACAGAGAAACCAAGGAAAGGTAGGAAAAAAACCTGGATTTTATTTAAAAAGATAAAATCATATTAGAAAATAAGAAAGCAATTTTATTGCTAAACTGAAACAAGAGTTGATTTCTTTTACATTACCAAATTATTTGACCACCATCATAATTTGGCTAAAAGAAAGAGAAAACAAATCTTAAAATCTAAAAATAAAGATCTATAATAATATGCACAAATTTTTAAACTTACATGGAAATTCCAAATACAAAACAGACATGTGAAATAGGAAATAAAATCTGAAAATCGTTCTATTGTTTCAAGTCTCAGAAAACCTTTCCCTCCGTATTAGTTTGAGATGTGGTCAAACGCTTTGTCTTCTCGTCATAACCTAAATCACAATGATTCTGGCTTCCACGCGATCACGCAGAAACTTCAGCCTTTTTCAAAGTGCTGCTTGGCCCTCCCAAAGATTTTGGGGGTCCCTAGAAGGTCCTTCCAGGAAGTTGCAATCAGTTCAAATTGTCGCCTCTCCTTTGTGTGTTGCCAGGCTCTGCAGATGATGACACTGTTCTTGACCTTCCCAGGTGTAGATCTTCTCCAAGCTCACAGTGTTGTGAGAAATTGGCATACTCCGTGAATGGCTGCTCTCTTCCACGTGAGTGATGGCCTGTGAGTAGGATCTCGTAGCATGTTATCTGGGTGCAGAGGTGTTCCACCTCTGATTAGGGTCTCTCTTTTAGTTTACACAGCTTTGTTCCCTCAGGGCACAAACTATCTGACTTGTTTGGGACTCATTCACATTGTGGCCACTACTCTCTTTTGACACTCAGACTCTCTTCCTGATTCCTTTTATGCTGAGCTCTCTGGGTTCATAGTCTTCCAGTCATTTATCACTTCCCATGACAACCTTTACCCTCATAACTCACCCACACACCGGAGCTTCATGTCTACATCTATGTCTATGACGTAAGTGGAAGCAAGATCCACCCCCCACTCCCCCACCCCCACCCCCGCCAGAGTCTCCTGGCTTCCATACAAATCCGTGATGCGAGCAGGGTAGGTGGGATAGTATGTACCACCTAAGTCCACCTACTCGGTGATTTCACACTTAGCCATGACCTAGCCAATACGCCCTGTGTATTAACGAGGGCCCACTCTGGAACACGGAAACCACTCTATTTCAACAGACAGAACTTAATACAATGATAAAATGTGAGGGTGCTTTATAAACACCACACACAATGGAAACCATTCTTTAATAAAGCCACCAACAAGCTCTTAAATGCCAAACCTACTGACCAGTTTACAGCATTAACGCACTTGATTTCTTTGCAATATTGGAACCTGCTGGACCTTTGCTTCCTTTGGAAACTCTCTCCTTGCGTAGCTTCTCTGATACTTTTCTGCTCCCACGCTCTCTTGGGCTCGGCACAAGTTCTACCTCCACCTACCTCCTCACTTGATAAATATTTGCTGAATAAATTCAATTAGCAATGATCATCAGATTTATAATATGGCATCTGCAACATTTTTCTTATTTTTTTCAACTCTTTCACCCCAAGATTTTTAGGCTGTTAATACGTAAACACTTTGCCCCAAAGAGTCAATTAATTTTTTTTTTTCTTTGCTGAAGTGAAAATCTAAGCCTGGAAGTAAAGTCATGCGTGAAA
Organism: Craseonycteris thonglongyai; assembly: GCA_004027555.1. Classification (NCBI taxonomy): domain Eukaryota; kingdom Metazoa; phylum Chordata; class Mammalia; order Chiroptera; family Craseonycteridae; genus Craseonycteris; species Craseonycteris thonglongyai. Next base: position 28,672 of record PVKE010007024.1, on the reverse strand, counting down.
AGCTACCAAGTGAGTTAAAATCAAAGAGCCTGACTCCTAGTTCTTAGCTCTAGTCTGAGACAATAGTACCTCTTCCAATAATAAGCAAATAAAAATTCCCAGGGAAGTGACAAACTGCCATCAGGCGTTGCTTCTTGTCATTTCTTTGTTTGTTCTAATTTGATTATTTGTTTGTCCTGTGAGAAAGAAGTTAAGAAAAAGCCATAAACAACATACACATTTCTATCTCACCCCCTTTCCTCCACTCTCCCTAATCATATTTTTAGAGTTTTGAAAAGCAGTTTTTATTTCAATAGATTTAACTGAGGGTGAGTTTGGAACACAAATATTCATTTGAATTGTATTTTATTGAATTATAGTCATATAAATTCATATGAATTAGAAACTGGCCACGTAACAAACTTACTGATCTGAATGTGTTGAGCTTATTCAATCTATAGTATAACCTTGGATCCTTTCACTGTAGATATCCAGCCTACTGTTTTGGAAAACACAAATTGCCAGTTTGAGGGACCCTCCGTAAGTTGCCTGAGTGAATTATTTTCGTGTTACATGGATGGGTTTTTTAATATTTAGTCTTTTGGACAACGGGGAAAAAAACCATAGAAATGAGGTGTGATGGCTGCATGTTAGAAGCAGGCCTTCAAGGCGCCGTGTGATCTGTCCCACGTCCACACGTCACCTCTCTGGCCTTTTCTCCTTTGCCCTCATGGACACTGCTCTTTCTTACTGTGCCGTCAATGTCCAGGTATCTCCCACCTGAGGACCTTCACACGGGCTGGTCCCTCCACCTGGAATGTTCTTTACTCAAAATTCCTCATGACTCACAACCTCGCCTCTCACAGACCTTTGCTCACTTGTCACCTTCTCAACGAGGCCCCCTCTGACTGGTCTCCTCAGAATGCAGCCTGCTCCTCCCTCTGCGGGCACGCCCGGCTCTGCTTTGCCTTTTTTCCACTGCACAGCTCACCATCAGACATTCCACGTGACGTGCATGGTCGTGGCAATGGTGTGGTTTAGCGATGATGGTGAAGGGCCTGGAAGCTGACCCTGACGCTCACGCCCACTCTTGAGAAAGAGGGGACAGGCTCACCACCTGCTTGCTCTGCTATACAGTCCCCGCCAAGAAGACAGGAAGGGGAAGCCGGGATGGCTCAGAGGGTTAAGTGATCACTTTGCAGCCCTGGGGACGGAGGATCAAATCCCAGCCCCGGCCCGTGCGGGCCCATATGCTGAGTTGGGGTGTGCTTCCCATGTGGGAGGCCCTCAGTTCGGTTCTCACCCCCCCGGTTTGGCCCCTGGATTGAGGGGCCTGCCTCCCATGTGCTAGGCCCCCAGCCCAGTTCCAGCCCTGCACGGCCCCCGCCCACCTGTGTGGAACAAAACCATGTCGGAAACTGATGATGTACAACCATGCAGACTGCTCTGGGCCCTCCCCCTTCTCTCTGTCTCTCTATGTCTCTGTCAAAAGCAATGAAATATATCCTTAAAAAAAAAAAAGGAGACAGGAAGATGTGCTAGGCTCTGGCCTCCCATCTCCCCAGGGGGCCGGCGCTTGGCATTTTCAGGGTGGGCATGTGGGCATGACTTGCTCAGGGTGGTGTCATCTTCAAACAAAATGACCAGCAACACCTCGGCTTTAGCCAACACCGCAGCCCTGCTGACAGGGATCGGAGTCTTTAACCGGCAGGACCTCTCCCAGGAGCGTCCGTTCGCACCTGTTCACAGGAGTGCCTGTCCTTTGGGAGGAAGGACAGATGAGTGGGGTCCTTTGCCTTGGTCTCCTGTCCTCCCCAGATGCACAAAAAGGCAAACAGAGACCTCTGTCATCTTTCTGGAAGAAATGATCATCCGACATATTGAAAAAAGAGGAGGAAGAGGGGACTGCAGCCCGGATAATCCAAAAATGGTCAAGGTTGGATCATGGAACTAAATGTAGTACTTTTGCCTGAAAAGTACACAATGGGAAGATATATGCTACAATAAATGGTATTAAAACATTTGGGAAAAGATAGCGTTATACCAACCCATCTTATACCTTATACCTTGCACCAGAATAAATTCCAATGAACTGTGAAATAGAAAATCAGAGAAGTAATATGACGAAATATATATATATTAATATTCACTATTGTTAGAGCGCAGCAAGCTATTCCCAGTATGTCACTAAAGGTAGAAAAGAACAGATTTGATGGATTTCAAGCCATACAAAACTTCATCTTTTATACAGAAAAAGACATAAACAGAGTTAAAAAACAAAGCAAATCAAGAAACATATTCAAAGGCCTGATTTCCTTTCCATAGAAAGATCTTGCACCAATCAATAAGAAAAGAAAATGTTTACTAGGAAGAAAAGAGTCTGAGAAAATGAGCAATTCATGCAAAAAAAAAAAAATGAAGCCAAAAAGAGACCAAGAGCAATCTCACTTGACGAATGCCAAGTGCCGGTGAACGTTATAGGAAACTGCTCTTAAATTCTATTGGTGGAAGTGTAAATTGGTACACATTTTTAGAGACAGTACAGCAATAAGAACCGAAATGTAGAATGGATATACTCTGTAGTCCAGCAATTCCATATCTAGCAAAGTATAGTATGAATAACTCATATAAATAATCAAATATGTGTTTATAAGGATGCTCATTGTTGCTTTGATGGAAAGACTGAAACCTGGAATGAACTAAATGTCCATTAACGGTGGACTGAGCCAATAAGCAATACTGGACATTGAGGCAGAAACATATTACACAACTGTAAAAAGGTCCTAGGTCCTACCTGTGCTGATTTGGAATAAAAAAATTTAAAAAAAAGGAGAAAGAGAGACCTTTGATAGTTATTGAATGAAAAAAGCAAGTTATAAAACAATGGGCATAGAGAGATTATAGCTGTAGGAAAAAAAAGAACTGTGTAAGTGTAGTGGGAGAATCCTTAAAGGATTCACTAAAACATTAATCACCCCTTCCCCTACCTTTCCACCTTCTTCCAGCAGCCACCACCGTTCAAGTTCAGGGGTTATAGGCAGAAACTGTTCAAGTTCAGGGCAGGCCCAGGCCTCAGGGGAGCAGGGCCACAATTGAACGGAGAACAAAAGAAATCAATTCTGAGCTTTTTCATTTCAAAATAGACTTTTGAAACTCCTGGCAGAGACAAAAGGTTAAACAATAGCTTTGGAAAGAATGAATGTTGATATAAGCGCCAGGGTTCCTGCTTTAAAATAGATGAAAAAAATACTCCCAGAGAGGCGGGCTGGTGGAAGGCACAGAGAGATGAGGGTCCGTACAGTGCCCTCCACAGGCTGAGCCACAGAGCGTAGGCATCTAAGACAGCTCGGACTTGTGCCCCGTGTCCTGCCTAGGGCCCCCGTCAGTCCCCGTCACTGTTATGGCACAGAATAGAGGAGACCCGAGGAGTGTCAGGTGTGCCAGACAGCCAGGCCCGGGGCAGCTTCACCGCCTGGGACCCAGGGAGTGGCCTCAGGTACCTGGGAAAGAACCAACAGCTGCTTGAGCCCTCAGGTCGACATGAGGCCACCGCACCAGCAGATGCAGCTTCAGCCATCGGCCTCTACCACGTGACAACAGGGAGGGCTGATGGGCAGCTGCGGCCCAGAGCCACGCGGGGGTGGGCACTGGGCAGCCACCTGCATGTTCCGATCTGACCCCTGCTGGTGGCCCCCTCCACAGCGCCTGGTGCCCGCCCTGTGGAGTCTAGGGCAGTGACAATTCAGGGCTGGTGAGCAGGGAGCAACTCCTCAGCCGACAGGAAACCCAGAAGTGCCCTGTTCCCTTTGAACTGACCAACAGTGGATGTTCTGCCATTTGATAGAATGGGTGCTCCAAATAGAGAGGGAGATGTTTTTAAAAAGTTCCATGTTTGCACTTCCTTCCTGAAGGTGATGTCCTCAAAATAACCGTGTCTGCTGTAGATGTGTGCAGGCTTATTTAAACATAGAGGCGCTTCAAAAATCCAAACTGGGACATGCCCAGGTGGTAGAAGGGACTTGGGGACCCTGGAGGCTTCTGACTTCTGCATTGCTCGGAGTTGGGAGCGTGCATGAATTTTATCATTGTTCAAGCCCGCCTCCTTAAAGAACTCAGAGGAGGTGACATCATGCCCACACATAAACACTTGCAGGAGAGTGTGACGCATGTTCCAACTAAATGTCCAAACAAGACCAGGGTCTCCGTAGAGGGGACCTTGCAAGGGGTCAGGTGAACCTCTGAGGTCCCAAGACACTGAATCAGTGCAGCGTGCAGTGAGAGAACCCTCTGTTAGGATGATCCAGGCTATCTCCTAAGACCCTGGTCTCAGAGGACAGGGCCAGCTAAGCATTCAATTCTGACCTGGATTCAGAAAGCAGAGAAATGGACGCTTGAGCAATCCAGTTGTATCAATCCACTCGCTCCTTCCTATTAATCCTGCAAAAGCAACTCTTTTTCCAAAGACTTGCTTTTTGTTAGCGTAGACTTGGGTTTCCAGCAAACTTGAAGGGAAGACAAGAGATTTCCCATAAGATCCTGTCCCCACACCTGCACAGCCTCCCACATTATCAACATCTCCCGCCAGTGGGGGAGCCTTCGGTATAAGGAACGAACCTGCTTGGACATTATCACCCAGAGTCCATGGTGTGTCTGAGGGGTAACTCTTGGTGGCATGCATTCTATGGGTTTGGACAAGTGTGTAACAACATGTACCCATCGTGGAAGCATCGTTCATCCACAGTATTTTCACCAGACGTAACTTCAAAACAAAACTCTGATTGGAATGAGCTTTGCAAATGGTGCCAAGAAATCCATCGGTGTCATTGAACGACTGTGTCCGTGTGAGCTCCCCGGGGCGGTGCACGTGAGAGAGTGAAGGCCATCCGTGTCCTCAGCTAGGGTTTAAACTCACACTGTTTACATCGCGCCTCTTCCTAGGGAGCTGAGCGCGGGGGCTTCTCATCAGACTTTAAACAATGGCCGGAAAGGCTATGTTTTTATTACCATTACTATTGTTACCACCATTGATAGTCTCCTTCTCAGTGGGGCAGTGGAAGGGTGAAGAAAATGAAAAGTGTCATTTGAGCAAAGTTTGGACAGATATCTAGGGGTCGTGAATTCCAAGCTGAGGGAATGACCAGAGCAAAAGCCACACTGTGGGAGCCTAAGGCGTCTGAGGACCTCAGGAGGACACAGAGGACGGAGAGCCGCAGGCCATGATGAGGACTCGGTTGTGCTGTGTGTGAGGTGAGAAGCTGAGGGCAGCAGGTTGGTGCAAGTACAATTAGGATAAGAACTGAACATCATCACGGGGCTGCTCGGATCTGAGGGGACAGTCAGGGAACAGGGGCAGACACAGGGCCTTGCTAGAGGCTGATGCAACACCATCTTCTGTGCCAGGCAAAGTGTTGATCTTTCTCTGACCGTGCCTCAAACCTGCCCCCTTGGGTCCTATTTTAGGAGGGATTCATGTCATTCTAAATTAATCTCAGCAAATAGAACGGTCAGGGCGGTGGTCAGTGGGGCGCTAGCCCACGGCATCTTTTAGGTGTTCACTGTCCATGTAGAATGACCTCATTTGGGAGGCAGGCCCTGAGCGCTACAGGCAGGAAGACCAGCAAGATGGCAGTTCAGGCGACAGAGCAGAACTGGGAAGGCACGGCCGGCCTTCAGCCATGTGACGACGTGAACCAGACAGAGGAGTGTGGGTTCCACACTCAGCTTGTGCGGACAGGGAAACCCAAGTCAGAGGCCCTGCCTGAAAATTCAGTCCTTGAGGGGCCAGTTCAGTCCAGGTCCTGCTGGTTTATTTTGTGAAAGCACAGGGTTTCCGGGGTGAATAAGGAACAGCCCTGTGTGCATCATGGTGTCACCTCCAGCAGTGGAATGACGGCAGGAAATCAGTTTCTTGGGGCCCAAGCAGACCCTTTTCCGAAGGGCAGCCCTGAGTGGAATGGGCTCGCTCCCCGGAAGGCTGGGACACCCCTTGGAAGAGACGCAGCCTAAAGAACTCACGTGTATTCCATGTCTGCTAAGGCTGCTGTCGCACGCTGGGTGGCTGTAACAACAGACATGCCTTTCTTGCAGTTCTGGGGTCTAGGAGCCTGAGACCAAAGAGCTGGCAGGTCTGGCTCCCCCTTTGAGGCCCCTGCAGTGTCATATGGGTAGCCATCGAGGGCTGTGACCTGGCGTGGTCTTTGCATTGTGTGTGTGCACACACCTCCTGCCGATTTGTGCGTGCAAATTCCTCCGCTTACAAGAACACTGGTCACATTGGATTAGGACACACCCTAACGGCCTCACCTCTTTCAGGCCCTCCCTCCACATAACAATCACATTGTCAGCAACTCGGGGTCAGGGCTTTCGCGTCAAAGTTGGAGGGAGACACACTTCAGCCCAGAGCGCCGCGATTCTATGTTTTCCAGAACCACCAACACACATAATCAAAAATGGATTCCTATTCCAGAGGGCTAAGGGTGGAAGAAGTATAGAGATGAAATTTAAATGCCCTAAAATTCACTGAAAAGAAAACTTTTTTTATTATTTTTTTTTTTTTGCACAGGAGTACACTAAAGAAAACCACTTCCCCAAAGAGTTAACTCACTGTCAAATCATTTCCAGCCAGTGGGTTAATTGTCACATACTTCAGCAAGATCTCGTGGGGGAGTGAACAGCAGTTATTATCTTAAAAAGAACACAGTTCCTTGAAATGCTATTATGTCTTTGAAGCACATAAAAGGTTTCCAAGGAGAGCCCCTTTTTGTGTCATGATGCGAATTGAACTGATTGCTATGCATCATTTCTGGAGTGACAACTCTGGGGAAGGTCAGAGAAGCCCAAAAGGCTACACGCCACGTTCAGGTAAATTGTCTTGAACTGGAATTGTTGAGCTAGCTTCTGAAGACGGAACACGCCCAGCTTTGTAAAACAGATCATAGGACGGGAAACAGCAGGTCTGAGAACCTTGCAGGTTTCCTACTGCTTATAGCTCACAGATCCAAATATAGCTGCATTGTAAGTTTTCGAAACATTCATTTTGTGTGAAAATCCTTCTCTATAGTCTTTGCCTTAGTGAAACAGACTGGGAAAGAAATATCTGTAACCTCACAGATTCCTTTAAAAGAAAATGATCTATGCTGACGATACCTGGGTGTCTCGATTTTCTTTAAAGAAAAGAATTTCTGGGCAAAGAATAGCAGCATGAGAAATACTAAAATGGAAGAGAAATGGGGAAAAGGTAATTTAAAGAGAGTGATAAGTGTCTGCTATGACTAATTCTTCTCCTAAATTACTGTGTTAATTCCCAGCACTAATCTGCTTCAGAGACCAAGAACTTCTAGCCCCCTGCAATTATATCTCCTGAGACTGGTATTTAAATGGTATGAAACAACTGAACGTTTGCAAGTGCCTTGGCAGTGAGGAATTTTTTTTAATGTGCATCCATTAGGCATCTGCCTTTATTACATTTGTAGATGCACCCCGAGTGTAATAAAGCTCTTGGCATCTGGGCCACGCAGCACATATCTCTGAAGTAGATAGGTGCCCCTGGGATAACTTCATAAATAATTATGTGCTAGGACGTCACGTCATTCTCTTGTGCAGTATGCCCTCTTTAACGTTGTTCTGAGGAAATCATCTGTGACATTCCAGTATTCACCAGGTTTTCTTTTGAACCCCCTGCCCCGAGTCTGCTTTGGCTTCCATCTGCCTTACTCCCTCTTGCCTACAAACGTCCTGGAGAAGTTGAAAGCAGTTCGATGGCTGCTCCCCTGCTCATTGGTCTTCATCTCTGTCTGCCAGGTGCTTTGCACTAATCGCTTCCCATAAAGAATCGTTGCTCTGTTTTCGTTCCCATATCGCTCCTGGGCTTTAACTTGATCGGTTAAGATCAAGTGTTTTCGTCCACAGCCAGCCTGAGACAGTGCATCACAGCTCCAATCAGGGGCGCAGTTTCATAACCACACTGTGATGAACAGAAACCAAAAAAGCCCACCCTGTGTTGGTGTCTCACGTTCCGGATGATTTTCCAATAGGCGTCTACGTGTGCTGTGCATCATCCACAGGCTGTCCCTGCACAGAATGACAAGGATAGCCGTAGCGGTAACCAGCACTCAGCCAAAGTGAGGTATGGCCAACGGTCTGTCTGCCTCCCTTCTTTCCGTCCTGTCACATTTCCAGTTTCCTGTCAATTCAGAGAAAGCTCAAAGGGAGCAACATGCAGAGAAGCTTCAGACCTGATTTAACAAGGGACAAAGCCCGGGGACTGCTGCCCGGTAGGCCACATAGGTGAGGCGCAGTGCATCGCAAGCCTTTGCTACCGAGAAGAAGGGGTCGGGTGGCTTCTATTTTGATCTTGGGGGAGGAAGAGGAGGTGTTTTAGAGGAAACAAGGTCTAAGGTAAATCTCAAAGAAAGAGGTGAAGGAGGAAGTGAAGGAGGAGAGCATTCTAACGCCAGGGGGCTTGACCAAATGAGGAAGTAGCACCACTGGAGAAATGCAAGTGTTTGGGGTGGCTGGATAATGTGAGGATGGAGAGAAAGAGATAAACCCAAGCAGGATCGTAGCAGGTAGACTGATATGACTTGTTCAGGACAAGTAAAGTTTTAATAAGAGTAAAGGGGCCAACAAAGTTTCTGGTGAGGGCGACCGAGCAGCTGGATAAGGGGGGGGGGGGGGGTAGAGACCCATTTGTGGGATGAGGAACATGGTGTGTTTGCTTTGCACTTGAACTGTCTAAGGTGCCTGTAGAACATACAAGGTGCACAAGTCCCATAGATAGCTGGGTGTTTAAAATTATGAACCCATTAAATACCTGCCTTTATGATATTTATGAAAGCACTCCCAAGTCTATTGAAGATCTGGGTGCATCAGGCCACACACAAACTCTGTCTGAGCTCAGGGAAGAGGTGAGGGCTAGGAATTTGGATCCATATAAACCCACCTCCAGGGGTTACCCAGGGATGTAAGTAGAGGTGAGGTCATGAAGAGATAGGATGTAGAACAAGGAGAGAAGAGAGCTGAGTGCAGGACCTCGACATGTAAATGGCAAGCTGAGAAAGCAAAAGTGCTTGGAGGTCCAAGAACTAGAGGTAGCTGCTCTTCCCTCAGCAGGTGTTCCAGTGGCTCGTCTCTATCCTGTCTCCCTGCAGAGCCTCATGTTGCCCGTCTCTGTCTCAAGAGGAACTGGCCATCTTAACAGAGAACACGAGCTGCCATGAGTTACAAAAGCTTTCGCCACTCCCACACTACAAACATCTTCTCCCATCGCTTACCTTCTCCCATCCTGTCTCCATGAGAAAGGTGTCCTACCTGCAGGTCATGCCATCTGTGAGGCGCTACCGAGGAATGTTGGGCTTGGTGGGGATCCAGCACTGTTGCCCTCGCTCTTTTTGATAGTCTCTCTTCCTTTGGTTTCCATTTTACTGCTTTCTGGTTTTCCTTCTACACCTGTGATGGAGGCTGACAACCTGTGGTTAGCAACCTTAATGTTTCTCAATTAACAGCACATTTGGAAATCTTTACACATCAGCTCAGATGAGCTAGAGCCCTCACTGTATGACATTCAGAATATTCCTCTGGTTAGATATACCATCATGTAGAGAGCCAAGACCCCATTGGTGAGCACTCCGTTGTTTCTGAGGTTTGTCACTATTACCAACAGTGCTGCACTGAACAGCCTTGTGGGTACCTATGCGTGTACCTGCACAGGGAGATTTGTAGAAGGACATGGAATTTCTGGCTTGCTCCAGTTTTTAAAACTGTATTAAAGACCAGCCCCCGCCTGTGGCCTACTTGTAGCAACTGGGTCACAGACTGGATTTTCCACGTGGGAGTCATGTCCTTTTAGCAGAACTCTGATCCCTAGAAAATTGAGACACTGTCTTGTTCTTGCCAGTTCTCTACCTGATCATCCTTCCAGGTATCTCGGTCTCTTGCCACCTCCTCTTGTCTACTTGGATCTTGAAATAGTTCTGCAACTAAATGTCAATTTTCATGCTTTGTCCACCTACTGGGAGACCTGTTAAATGTCGACTCCCCTTGGCACTATTTATATTGACTACCCTTTTGTTTTGTTTTTTTTGCTCTAATTTCTGGATACTGCTTTACCAGTTGAACTAGATTGTTGGTATCTGCAGAGGAACTCCTTGAAAATTCCATCTTATTCCTCTTTGTAGCCTCAGGGCCTCTCTCACGATCAGGGCTAGATACATGCTATGAGGTCCTTGTGGGTCTGAGGATGATTAAAGACTAGAGGCTACAGTCCTTGTGAATGCAAAGGATATCTGTAATGAGAAAAGGAATGTAGGATGAGGATAGGAAAAGGAAGTAGAGAGGAGAGCAGAGAGAGTTTTTGCAACGAGGGGGCCAGAGAAATGAGTTGGTGGTGTTCGTGCCGTGGTTTTAGTGCTACAGGGAGAAGAAACCAGGCTCTCGGCTGGTGGGGAGGAGGAAGCAGAAGAGCTCTGTGGTTTGGCAGGAAGTTATCAGGAAGCCTATGGCCTCATGGGATTGGGCAGTCGTTTCAGAAATCCGCGCTCTTGTGTGCTGAGGTCAGGACTGTTCCTAGTATTCCCTGTGCCAGAAACCCAAGTGCAAAGCTGGCAAAACCCAGGAGGCAGGAGGAGGACACAAAACCTCAGAGCTAAAGGTTATAAAAATCATGGACTACTTAGGACACACACACACACTCTTCTGGAACGAAACAGAGGAAATTTAAGCATCTCAGCAAGACGGCAGAGAAAGGAAATCCTTCAAAGTTTCTACTTAGGAAAGGGTGGTAAATACAAAAAGCAGACTGCCAATTACAGCCAACATGATGGCCGTAATTGCAGGCTACTGTTGTTAACTATCACTGTGCTATAAACTGCTTGCATGATTTTAGGGACTATAAAACATCCACGAGACTTTTACATGTTTATTCTCAATTTCGGTGCCTATACATGTTTTCCCATAAAACCTTGACATTGGTACCTGAAAATTCTCCTGACGGTGGAGTTGTTCGGGGCTCTCTTAACTCCTACAGTCAGAAGGGCCTAATGCACAGAAAGTCTAGCCAGGGACGATCGTGGCATTTTCTGGTGGCAGTAATACCTGAGATGTGTCTTGAACAGGAAGAGTAGAGTTTACCTGTGATACCAACTAAGAGGGGATACGTCAGGCAAGGAAACGTCATGAATCAAAGAGTATGTAAGCCCTAGAGCAAGCTGTGTGTAGGAACTGCAAGTGGGTGAAGTACTGTTGGAACGCAACATAGAAGAAGCAGTGTGTTTGTTGTCTATTGTTGCTTTTACTCATTGTTATAGAATTTGTGGCTTGAAGCATCATCCATGTATCAGCTCACAGGTTCTGTTATTCAGGAGCCTGGCACATTTTATTGAACTGGGTCCTCCACGCAGGGTCTCCTGAGGCTAAAATCAGGGTGTTGGCTGGCTGAGACCTCGCGTGGAGGCCGGAGGAGGGAACGGTCTTCTCCGGGTTTCCTCAGTGGGTTGACAACTATAGAACTGAGGTTCCGTTTTCTTGCTGGCTCTTGGTTGGTGGCCACTCCCAGGTCATGGCCAGTGTCCCTCTCTGTCTCAGCAACGGAAACCCCCCACACAGTGGATTTCTCTCTCCTTTGAATCCCTCCAACTTCTCCTTATGCAGCTGAAGGACAAAGCTCTCTGTTTTGAAAGGGCCCTTCCTCTCTGGCTGTCAACTGCTGAGTAACCTTCATTCTGTCTGCCGTCTTGGGCTTCTGCCCACCACAGGCAGAATCCAGGGAAATCCTGAAGCGGAGCCAATAGCCATCCTCTGCCTCGTTGTGAATGGGTGTTGACCACCTACTGGAGGCTAATGGAAAGCCAACTGGAATTTAAAGGACTAGAAAACCATTAAAAATAAAGTCTGTTGCTTTAGCGAAATGGAGGTGTTTGGGACTCAAGAAGAGGAGGCAAAGCCACACGTTGAAAGGCTGTCAAAGATGGTGGCTTGGCTTGATCTATGTAGCAATGACAATGGGGAAAACTCACAGCCAGAACTGTTCAGCGCAGCACTAACGAGAAGTCATATTCTCTGCATCCTCTGCCGTTTTTGAAAAAGGCTCTTAAGAAGTATTGATTCTGGGGCCTCACCCAGATATGTGGGTCCAGAGCCTGTGAGAGAAGAGCGGGTGGTCTTCAACCCCGAGTCAACCTGGCTTCTGTGCCTTAGGCCACCTCTGCTTACTAGGTCCTCAGCCCGCCACCAGCACCACCACCAACGCTTTGTTCTGGGTCGCTCTTAAAGAGACTCGAATCCTACCCGGGCAAGCTTTCTAGCGTCCCTCTGCGGCAAATTGATATGAAATCCTAGATGGATATGAAAATATTTAGTGACTGGGGTGGCTGTTCTTGTTCAACCACCAAAATGGGAGATGGTAGACACAGGCCCTGGCCTGGATGAACCTTGAAGACATTACATTAAGTGAAATAAGCCAGTCTACAAGGATAAATACTCTATGACTCCCCCCGGGTGAGACGCCTAGAGTAGTGAAGCTGATAGACACAGGAAGTAGAGTGGAGATTGTCAGGAGCTTGGGGAGGGGGGATGTGTTTAATGGATACCGAGTTTTAGTTTTGCAAGATGGAAACAGTTCTGTGGACGAATGGAGGTGACGCTTGCACATCAGTGTGAGTGTACTTAATGCCCCTGAGTTATGCACTTATTTATTTATTTTATTTATTTTATTTTTTTAAATATATTTTATTTATTTTTGACAGACAGAGAGAGAGAGAGAGAGAGAGAGAGAAAGAGATACAGAGACAGAGAGAGAACTGAACTGGGGGAGCTCCCAGTTCAGCATATGGTTCCGCACGGGCCCAGGGCCGGGATTCGATCCCCGGTCCCCAGGGCTGCAAAGTGAGCGCCCAGCCCACTGAGCCATCCCGGCTTCCCCGATGCACTTAAACATGGTTAAGATGGTACATTTTATGTGATGTGTATTTTACCCCAATTAAAAACAATGTTAAGGGCGACTATGTCCATGAAAAGGTATAAGAGGTCCTTAGCAAATTTCACTCCCTGGGGATTGCTACCGTGTCTTCATAGAACAAAAGTACCTTCACAGGAAAAAATGTCGCAGCTGAATTTAATGACTTGAAGGACCCAGAGCTTCAGTCACAGGCTGGCCACGTGAGGGCCAGGTAGGGGCAGAGCTCCCTGAACATAGTACTTTTAATCCACTTGTTTCTTTACCACTTGACGACATGGGGATGCAGAAATAAAATAACAAGAGCCAGGGCTTGTATCCAACAGGCCAATCTTCCCAGAGTGACAGCAAGTCATCTGTGACAGGACCTTGTCTCCACCACAGTAAATGTGCAAATCAATACATATGTATCAGAGTGCCAATTCCACCTGCCTCCATATTCACATGGAGGCGATCATCGTAACAAAACAGTGCTGGTGTGTTGTCTCAGCTAATGAACAGATATGACAATAAGTAAAAACTGTACTCTTTCCTGAGGAATCTAGATGTAAGGTATTTATCAAAAGTTGATTAAAAGTTTACAAAAAATCATATATATATATATATACTCTATCATTATGTATGTATGTATGTATGTATGTATGTATCTATCTATCTATCTATCATCTAGGCTGTCCAGAAAGTATCCAGCCATGTAACTGTTCTCATTATACTGACAATGGCTGAATTTTTTCCGGACAGCCCTTGTACATATGATGACATTCAACACTCTTTTGTTTCCAAGGCTGGAATATAAAGCCCTGTGTTTTCTGATTAATCATTGAGGCATATGCTTCACGATTTGAGAGCCTCTCCTTCTCCAGCCTTCAGTCTGGGAGTTAAATGCAATGTTGTGGTCAGTTGTGAAATGCTAAGAGTATTAGTGAGGCAGCCCCCTCCCTGCCCAATCTGACGGCACCCACGGGGCCACATCGGGGGTTTTGAGGCCAACAGCCCCTCCCCCCACTTGTCCAGCATCATGGTGAGGCTCGCTGTGTTTGGCTGCTATCTCTGTTGGGTATTTTGTCATCATGACGTCGCGTGAGAATGTGTTGATGATATAAAATTAGTTCAGGCTTCAGGCGCTTGAGGATGTTCTGTTCAGTGACCACACATTTTAATGAAGCACATAATCTAAACTTGGGTGCTACTCGATTATTTGACCCTCCCACATTGTTCACCTTTGTGGAGAACAGTCAGCAGTTATATAATTGAATAGCTATTTTCTTATTTTTTTCCTTTGGCTACAAGCCACACTGCTGGTTTCTGTTCAGTTCACACTGGGGCTTTAATAGCATAGTCTAGTTATTTCTGCCCGGTTGTGGCATGCTTTAAAAAAAATATTTCTTCTCTTTAATATCTTTTATATGCTACTATGTTTAATTTTATTTTGTTATGTTATTTTCTGTCCTTAAATATGTGCAATGTTATTTTCCTCTTTTTTAAGAAACCAAACTGCTTTTTATTTCAAAACCTTTGCCATGTGTTAAAACTAAAACATATCTTTCTTAATCTATGTGAATAAGAAATTATGTTATGGCCTTCTTGTTATAGGAAAAGGGTTTGTATTAGTACATTTCAAAGTGGAAAGGTAAAGAAAGGAACCATCTGGAAGCACGTGAAGCTGTGAACGAAGCATTGTATGCGTTATACTATGTACAGTTCACACTTGACAACTCAATCTGATAAGCTTGGTTGGAAAACATAGCTAGAGTTTAACACAAGAATGAGAGTAGGTTGGGATTTCCCAAAGTGTGTTCCAAAAACCCTGTTTCATAACATGTATCATTATGTAGCTGTTATAGCCTCAAAGGGTGCTTTTATCTAAAAAGTTTGGGAAGCAGTGGACTAAAACAAGTGAAACAAATGTATTTGCAGTATGACTCTTCTGAACTTTTAGAAGGCCAATGTGCATAGCTCTCCGAGCTGGGGCCAACACACAGCCTTCCCAGCGTGTGTGTGTGCACCTCAGAATATCCCACGGTACCAGTGTTCCATGGAACACACTTTGAGAAACACTGGTATTGCAGATGAACATGTGACCTCGAGAACAGGTGAGATGAAGAAAGAATTGAAAATCATTAAGAATGGCTGAAGGAGATGTCAATGTGTAACCTAGAGAAGAGGTGTGTGCCTCAACCTTTAAACACATCAAGAGTTCCCATGTGGAACAGAAGGAGACTGGTACCACAGGTGGAAGTCCCAGACAGCATCACGTTCAAACTACATGACTTCCTTAAGCTTAGTTGTTTAAACAAAATAAGCTTCACGGGCCTGTCGCTAACACTGAGGCATTGAAGTGAAAACTACATAGTCACATCTCAGTGGTGAGGTCGGAGAGAATTCAGAATTCTAGGAAGTTAAACTAGATAATCTTGGTTTTCCTCCTGTCTGAATTTTGTGATTCTATTAAAGTACACATTGTCAAACAATAGAATATTGGTCAACATAAATGTTTTCTCATTCAAACTATGAAAATTTTGAATAGTCATGTTAATGTCATATGTAAAAAGTAGTTATTCCAAAGATAGTGTCATTTCATAGAAATCATTCTAGAACTACTACTGCTCAATAGATTAAAAGTTTGAAGGTTTTAGCATCCCAGTAAAAACCATATTATATAATTAATAATTATTTCATAGTATGATAGTTCCTGTTATACGTTAATAAATAGCCCAGACAGAAATAAACATAAATCTTGCCCCTCTAACTTCAGTTTTTTTCTTGGTTGTGGAGGCCTGATTCGAATATCTTTATAGAGCAATATTACTCCATTCCCCTGCTGTGGTCATGACAAGTAAAAGGCAACTATTAAATTGTTCACAGAGAATAAGAGCCAGAGAATAAAAGTTCTAGAAAACTTTGTTAAAATATCTCCTGGCCCATGGTACAGAGAATAAAAGAAAAATTCCTTTAGACACAGAGCTTGGTACAAAAAGCTTGAAGCACAAACAAGGTCTGTAAAATCATGGTTCATTTTCCTTGGAAAAGATACAAAGCCCAGAAATAAAGTAAGTCTAGGAGAAAAATTGAGCATGAAAAAGAAATCCAAAGGTAATTATTTTTACTGCTATAAAGCAGGCTTAGCAATAACCACTCTGTCACTTGCCCAAGGCAGCTGAAAATGTGTACCAGATGAAGAAATAATAGAGAATTCTGACTATTTTACTCTGATGAGAAGGGTTGACTGGTTGAAACAAAATCAGAAATTGGTTAATGTTTTAGATTTACTTTCATTTTTGTATAAGAAAGAAGTAAGGATGGGAAAAATAAAAATCCCAGAGGGTTTTAAGAAAGCAAAGACACAAGTTTTTAAAAACAAAACAGCATGAGCTACTAGAGAGAGTGCAAACCATTCCAGATCTTGCACCAAGCTTCTCCAACCCACGGCCCGTGGGCTGCACCTGGCCCAGGACGATTTTGAATGTCGCCCAACACAAATTTATAGACTTTCTTAAAGCATTATGAGATTTTTTGTAACTTTTTTTTTTTTTTTTTAGCTCATCAGCTATTGTGAGTGTTAATGTATTGTATGTGTGGCCCAAGACAATTCTTCTTCCAATGCGGCCCAGGGAAGCCCAAAGGTTAGACACCCCTGGTTTAAATAAAGAGGTTCACCAAGAATATTCAAGGGCAATGATAACAATAAATAAATAAATAAATAAAATGGGGATGGTCAAATGAAGTAGTTACTAAGAAACATTAGCACAGTAACGCAAAAGCAATGAAAAACGAGAGGCAAATGCAGCATGACTCATAACAAATCAACCAGAGGAAAAGCACACAGGATTGCTTGCATGTAGGAAAGTATCTGTTATAGGAAATACTGATCCTGCAGTAGGAGGAGTTGCATGGATCAAAGATGAGCACAGACAACTGTGTGAAAACATTTAAAATGAGTAGGAAAAAATGGTTTTACCTTGAAATTTCTTTTAAATAATTAAAATATTAAGAGACTATCTGCTCATTTAAGTTTTTCAACAAAACGTCCTTTCACGAAACAAGAGTCAGAAATGAAAATTAGGGGAAATTGGGTTCCTTTTTTTTTTTTTTTACTAACACAGACTCATATTTCCCATAAAACTTACCGTGGTAACATTTAAACAAATGAGCTTCCTGGGAACTCAGGGCATCTGACGGTAAAAGACTACTAGAGAGCTCCTCTTTGGAGGACTGGCTTCTACATCACCTCAGCGTGTCTAAGCTTGGGGCTGCCCTGGGCCACACTGGAAGAAGACGAATTGTCTTGGGCCACATCCTAAAATGCTCTAACACGAACGACAGCTGACGAGCTCAAGAAAAAATCGCAAAAACATCTCATCATGTTTTCAGAAAGTGTACGGATTTGTGTTGAGCCACATTCAAAGCCATCCTGGGCTGTATGGGACCCGTGGGCCGGAGGTTGGACAAGCTTGCATTGTTTCAGGCCGATAAGGTTCCTTTCTGCAGTTGACTCAATTATTTCATAGCCAATGGTGACCCGTTAGCTGCATTATATTGAAAAGGGAGGGAGTGGGAGCAGTAGTGGAGTAATGAAAAGAACCCCTAATTAACTTCTAGAATGGTGCCTCCCTTCTTTCATCTGTAAAATAGGGGTAAGAACCTGTCTTTTGGGTTCTCATGGCGAAAATGCGGTGGACTACAACCCAGTATTGATGGTATAAATTGCCTCTGGACTTATCACCAGGAACAGTGCCGCTCAGGTGATCCGACCTGTGTCTGAGGAGCCCCAAGGGGCTGCCCAGGTAACCTGGGGACCTGGGCCCTCGAGTTCTCCATTCCACCTGCTTTGTGCCTAATACAACCATCACAATATGGTGTATTGTTGTACCTTTAAATTCTCCCTAGGCAGGGGTGGCGTACCTTTTGGCAATTGAGTGCCAAAGTTTATGAAATAAGAGTATACTGGCTCGACTCGCGTGCCAACCCATCGAGTGAGATAGAGGTATCGATTATTTTTATGTCTATAAGAGCATAAACAATCATTTTTTAAATGGTATTCACAGCTCTGCGTGCTGAAATAATTGCTCCGCGTGCCCAAAGTGCCAGAGGTTCGCCACCCCCGCCCTAGGTAATCTCCTTTATTGCATTCCAGGGTCATTGCCAGGATCTGCCTCTCATCATCTCTTACCTGCAACCCACCTGATTCTCCGTCTGGACTCTTCTTCCTCCCATCCAGTCCCCCACCCTGTGAGTAGACAAGTTTCATGACGGTGCTCTCTGACTTACAGACTCCCCTACTTTGGGGGTCAAATCTAAACTCATGTGTGTGCCCTGCCCACTTCCTGAACCGCATTCCCTGCCCACCCTCGACCCATTTCACCTGACTGATTCCTTCCTCCACCCTCAGTCTGGGTGAAGCAGGCCCCCTTCAGCCACCACCCACCCTCGGTGCTTCTGTTTCTCCTCTGGACTATGTGCACCTCGAGGAGAGACGTAAGTCTTTTGTCTGGAGGACAGTGTTGCAGAATTAAGTCCACTCTACTGCCAGTGTTGGGCATGGTGACAAGTAGAGTGAAGCCATGGAACGAGGCAAGATGGGACCACGAGTGATGAAGGGTGAGAAAGGCAACACATCCAAGAAAGACGTGTCATTCTGGGGGTGGCAGAGGGTCTGCCGCCTGCGAGAGCACAGAGTAAGCCAGGGACTTCCCGTGCTCTCGTAATAGATCACCACATGCACAAAAGCAAATACTCACTTTTTTATTTTTAGCGAAAGAAAGTGACTGAAAATGCTGCATTGTTTTGCAGAGTTTGCTTTGACGTTTTGTGATCCATTGGTCTAAAGGCCTATTTCTAATTTGATTCATAGCTATACTCGGTTTTAATGGTAAAGTGTCTCATAAAATATACAGAATCAAAGGGCAAAAGTGCATTAGTAGCACAAACTAAATAACGACACTCATATTTCTATCCTCTGCGTTAATTATGCAAAAAATTTTTGTTGAAATCCTGGTGGTCAATTTTTGTCTTCCCTGATAGCAATTGCTTGTTCCTGCAAATTAATAGAGGTTGTCATTTTAAATTTTTAATAAATGGGTTCAAAGCCCACTGAATCTCGTCATTTGGTAAATTTTTAAATTGGTTAGAAAATTATATTTTCAAGTTCTTAGGTGTGCAGCTAGGAAAGTTTCAGCAGGTGTCATGTTTACATTGATTAGGCCACAAAATCATTTCATGGTGGAAAGATACATTGCCAACTCTCTGTTTTCAAGATGCTCTCTTCATAACACACATTTATTTGGAAAAGTAATTAATTTCTCATTCTTTAGCTGCCTTCATTGTAGATCTGATTAGACCATTACTGTTTCTCTCCCGCTGTGGCTGACGGAAGAGCACTTGCTAAAAGGTCAGTTCTATCATGTCACATTCCCGTGGCTCGAAAAATTAGTATCATCTTCAATCAGTAACCTCTTTGCCATGGTTAAAAAAAAAACACCTTTGTCCATGTTGGAAGGGTAAGTTTGTTTAAAACTAGTTGTTATGATCCATAAATCTACCGACACCGCAGCGTGTAACAACATGCGGAAAGCTAGTGAATGAAAGAGATACAAAGTCAACAACCTCCTCATGATGCAGTTCTCACTGTTCCCAGGACATCTTGTGTACCTGGCACGACACAGACGGAGTATGGGCACCAATGTCATTGTGGATCTAAATATTAGCAAGTATTTTAAAGTGGACATCAAAATGTCAGGAAAGCATAATCTCCTTCTCATCTTTAGGTTTAAAAACACCCAGATAGGGTTTCTATGATTTTCTGTCTGTAACCCAGTGGTTTGTGTTCTAAGACCGAGGGATGTGTTCCCACCGCACAGACTTCAGAGTAGTGGTTCTCCAACATCAGCGTGTCTAAGGATCTTTTGAAGGTGATTTATTTATTGATCTATCAGGTTTATTGAGAAATAATTTACATTCCATAAAATTTACCTACTTAGTTATGTAGTTTGGGCCACTGAGTATGAAACTACAACTACAATTAAAATATAGCAAATTTCTACCACCCTCCCCTCCACATTACATCAGGGTCAGTTATACTTCCCGCCCCCTGGCTCCAGTGGGAGGGGATTTGGACAGAAACTATCATAACATTCCTAAGACACTCTAAGACACCATGTTTCTCCTTTAAGATGTTATAATGTGGGGAAGCCAGGATGGCTTGGTGGGTTAAATGCTCACTTTGCAGCCCTGGGGACCAAAGATCAGATCCCAGCCCTGGCCCATACAGATCCATATGCTGAACTGGGGAGTGCCCCCAGTTCGGTTCTCACCAGGGTGAGACCCCGGCCCAGTTCCTGCCCTGTGCAGCCCCGCGCCCACCTGTGGAATGAAACTATGTGGAAAAACAGATGATGTACAACTACAAAGACTGTTCTGGGTCCTCTCCCTTCTCTCTGTCTCTGTGTGTGTCTCTCTCTCTGTCAAAAACAATAAAAATAAATCTTAAAAAAATGTTATAATGTATAATTTATTTACTAAAAAAAGTATTCTAGGTGGACAGGCAATAATTTCATGAAATATTTCTGAGACTTTCTGTCCTGACGCTCCAAGCTTTTTCCATCAAGAAACAAACTCTACTTTGATCCTGAATTCTTATCCAGCTACTTCCCACCTTTCTTTTCTTAGTCAAAATCTTCCAAAGGCAATCTATACCAGCATTTTCGAAAGAATCCCAAGAATACTAGCTTCATGATACTAAAAAGCAATTTTATAGTAAATGCTTTTAGAAATTTTAATCATAATATCACTAACAGTTAAGATTTTTGGATAGCTTAGGACAAATCAGGCACAATGCTAAGAGCTTTCCAATCAATCATCTCATTGATTTTATTCAGGCATTCATTCACTCAGTCAACAAATATTTACTGAGCTCCTAATATGTGTCCGTCACTGTAGTAGGTGCTGCAAATACAACGCAATGTAATAACCACAGAAGACATAGGTCCTATCTTCACAGGGCTCACACGTTAGTGGGAATACGGGTATAAATCAAAGAATCGCAAACAAGTGTAAAATTGCAGTGGTTCCTAATGCTATAAAGGAGAGATACAGGGAAGTATAAAAGAATGCGATTGGGAAATTGACTTAGAAAGGTTGTAGGAGACTCCCTAACAAATTAAAAATTGGGCTGGGATTAGAATAAGGAAAAGGATATATTCATTACATATGTAATTATTAAATATGTACAATTTTATACATAATGCATACATCTATATTTACACGAGTATATAGTAAGTCTATACAATTACATATGAGGGCCGTCTGGAAAAAATCCAGCCATACATGCTTCTATTTTTTTTTTTGGTTGTTGTTGTTTTTTTTTGTTTTTTTTTTTTATCTTTTCACATTTATAGAGAGAAATTATCTTTTTGTCTTCAGCGCATATTTATTTCTATTTTACTTTTGACAGATAGAGACAGAGACAGAGACAGAGACAGTTAGAGAACTGAACTGTGGGAACTCCCCAGTTCAGCACGTGGGTCCTGCCTGGGCCGGAGCCGGGATTCGATCCTCGGTCCTCGTGGCCTCAAAGCGAGCGCTCAACCCGCTGAGCCGTCCCGGCTTTCCCCAATGCTTCTATTTTTCATATTACATGGCTGGATACTTTCTGGACAGCCCTCGGATACTATATAATTGAGGATGAAGGACCATCAGTCAAAGATACCATGCAATGACTGGCATGGTTTGATGTGCATTTCAGAAAGATCATCCTGAAGATGATGTGGAGAAGCGAGCGATGCGAGGGTGACAAGATCAGAGAGAGGAAAACAGGCGATTCCTGCAACAAACCACAAGGTTGTGGTGAAGGTCCGAGCCAGGCCAGAGGCAGGGAGACTGAGAAGAGGGAAAGCGCAGCTGGCTACCAGCCGGGTCCATGCGACAGCATTAGGCTATCTTTTGGATCTGAGAAGTCCAGGTTTGGAAAGGCTTAAGGAGGACCTACATTCTCCATTTGGTTAAGAGTTTAAAATGGGCGACTATTAACTAGGATAGGGATACGAGAGGGGAAGCAAATTTTGTGGAAGAAGAGATGAATTCAGTTTTGCATCTAAGATTAGGATTGTTCAATTTAGACACAATTGACATTTTAGACCCTGGCCTGACCCACTAGATGCCAATACTACCCTGTCGTCAATTCTGAAAATCAGAAATGTCTTCAGACATTTGCCAAATGCTCCTTGGAGGACAAAATTGCTCCTTGCGAATGATAGATTTAAATGGAGGTTGCTACCAGGGGTTTCACTACTGTGCATGTGCTATTTTTTTTCTTGGGAGTAATGGCTCCTAAATAGCTAAATAGGTAGATCTTGTAAGGCCTTAGGGAAATCTAAGAATTCAGAAACAGACTTTTCAATTACCTAAAATTGGTCAAATTGGGTTGTCCTAAATTCCTGGATTTAAATGTGTCAAGGAGAATTCATTCCTACCTATTCTCTCGGTGTAGGAATAGAGCTGATACTCTTTCCTTTATTATTTTTCCCAATAATAAAATGAATATATGGTTGTAGTAGAAATATTTTGGAACTTCAAAAAGGTTAAGAAAAATGTATAATTATTCGTGAACTTACTGCGTAGTGGTCACCTAGATTTTACATTCTTATACTTTTTTTTTTTAATTGAAATCATGGTGGATGTAGAGTTTTGCTTCCTAGCCTCTTAACCATTTCACTGTGAAGATTTGAAACAACTGGAATATAATTTAGAGAGTCATTCCTAATGAACAAATAGTGTTCAGTACAAATAATTGCTGCACAAAACATCCTGGGACCAACCCCCTGAGAGCGCCTCTGCATTTCCTGACGCTGGAATCCCCTAGGGCTGTAAAATGTTGCTAAGGTCCCTGCTACACATCAGATTGCCTCCCAGAATAAACTGTGCCACTTTGCACACCCACCAGTAATGTGTGAATCTCTTCCCTCGTTCTCACCTTTATGATCAGGCTTAGAAAAAAAAAAACACACAACTCTTTGCCTGGCTGATGTGTGTAGGCATGTTTTTTCACCGTAAGTTGGGCCATCAGACTTGGGTTACCGCTTCTCAGCCTTCTGGCCAGGATCCAGTGCAGGCCTGTGTCCCGAGCTGTCTGTCCATTGTTCCCGTGGGGCAGGAAAAGCGTGCAGGCAGATGTGCTGCCGGCAGTGCCCAGCCCACGACAGCGGGGAGGGCTGGGTAGTGGGTTCACACCCCGTGCTTCTTTCACACAGTTGCCTCCTAAGCCTCCCCTGTCTTAGGGGCGTGTGCTTCCTTATGCGTGTTCCCCTATCAGATTTTGCTCTCCAAAGGATTGAACAGACATTGGGGAAGGCTGAATGTCTTAACCATGGGTGGGCATTTAAATTTTAGTTTTGTTTGTTTTACTTACCAACGATGCGATGTGTTTTTTCTACCACGCAGGGTCCTGCAGGTCTTGTAGGGGGAGAGGAGAAGGCCGGTCTGGAAGGACTGGGGTCCTGAGACAGTGAGCTCAATGCCTGCGTGTTAGGTATCTGTCCCTGTCACATCAAAGGGAATAAAGAAGTCTGCCTCTGGGGGCAGGCAAACATGGAGACGCGGGTTCCGTTTGCTTCCTTGACTTGCTCACTGGGTTTACAAAGTGGACATGGTGGGGAAACATCACTTTTTTCTTCCACCTTCTCTCTCTTCCCTCCCTTTCCTTCCTTCCTTCCTTCCTTCCTTCCTTCCTTCCTTCCTTCCTTCCTTCCTTCCTTTTCTCCCTCCCTCCCTCCCTCCCTTCCTTCCTTCCTTTTCTCCCTCCCTCCCTCCCTCCCTTCCTTCCTTCTTCAAATACAACAATAACTGCTGCTTGTTTGAACCTGAATTTGTTACAACAAGCACGTGTTGTTTTGTCATCTAAAATACTACCAAAATAAATCATTTTTTCCCCCCTTACCCCATCATCCATCCCTCTGGTGTAATCATGTGAGCTAATGGGTATGTGACCCTCCCGCCCTCTCCCTGAATTCACACAACTGGTACCCATGTGAGCTCGTGGACAGGGCTGCTCCCTCCTTGTCCTTTTACTATTATGCCTGCTGTTATGATGTCTATTAATACTAGTATTATTATGCTTATTGCCCTGCAGTTGCTTGGTGAGGAATCCATCACATCCATCAGGTCAAGTCTATACACATAGACTAACTTACTCCTCCTCTCTTAAAAATAGCTTATAACTGAATGGAGCAATAGGTGCACATGGTACAAAGTTCAAACAGTATGAACATGTACAGTGAAATGCCCATCTGCCTCCCACTGCAGATCCTCAGTTTTCTTCCCCAGAGGCAACAGCTATATATAATATCAGGATGTTATGCAAGTGCTACACTGATGGTTACAGTCTTATTACAAAGACTACAAATTAAGAAGAGCCAAACGAAGAGACACATAGGGCAAGATCTTAGCGGGTCCCAAACAGAGGTTCTGTGTCCTCTGCCCCCAGAACTTTCTGGACATACAGGCTGTCCAGAAAGTATCCAGCCATGTCATATGAAAAATAAAGCATTTATATAGGCTGTTGAGGAAAAAAATCCAGCCATTGTCACTATAATGAGAACAGTTATAATACATGGCTGGATACCTTCCAGACAACCCTCATATACAGTGGTTCCTTTTTGGGTGAGAACATTGAAGTTCTACTCTCTTAGCAAATTTCAACGATATAATACAGTGTTACCAACTATAGTCACCATATTACACAATAAATCCTTGGACCTTGTTCATGTTATAGCTGGAGGTTTGAGCCCTTGACCAGCTTCTCCCCATTCCCTGTGCTCTCCCGTCTCCTCCACCAGCACCTGGCATCCACTTTTCTACTTCTAAGGGAGAGTTTTTGAAGCCACTGTTCAATGTATATTTTATTACCAGATCTACGTGCTAATTCGCCCATCACTGCAGGATGGTCAGGGCCCTTGGCAGGAATTCATTTCAGATGAGGGGGAACTACACTCCTTCCCTCCCTCTTAGCTCCCACTCCAACTATAAATATAAATGACTGTTGATTACGACCATTTGGTTTTGAGGAACAATGTTCCACAACATACCGCCCACATCCACGCTTATTTCCTCCTTGCTACCTCTTTTTATTGTTTTGCCCAAATCCAACAACTTCCTATTTCTTCTCGAGCTTCTATTTAGTATATTGTGCTTTGAAAATTACCACTAAATAGTACTGATTAGTCATCTACTGTATCAGGCATCATCTGTATGTAACACCCCAGACTGTGGTTTTAAAGAGGTAATGCCAAAGAAGCTAGTAAAAGGGAGCAAAACGGACAGAAAATGACAAAAATTTAAGTATAAAAAGAACTAATAAACACTTCACACCCATTAGAAATGCTGCTATAAAACAAAAGGGGGGGGAGGGGGGAGACAGAAAATAACAAGTGTTGCTAAGAATGGGGAGAAATTAAAACCCTTGTACACAGTCGGTGGGAATCTATTCATACATTCAAACCCACTAATGTTTTTCATTTTCTTGACACTGCCTGGTGATTTTGATCTTCTTGAAGTAATCTCTTTGACCCCCTGACCTGATCCTGTGGAGCCTTTTGACTTGCGGCACAGTAGTCTCCTTTGAATCTCTCTTCACCGTCATTCAGGGATCCCTTGTACCTCTCTCCTGTGTCACATTTCTATTTCCCAAGGTCCCATGTCTTCCTCTTTCTTGTCTTTCTCTCTTCTGGAAAGAGGTGCATGGGAAAGAAATTGTTTTTGAGGCTGTGCTTGTCTGAAAAAGTCTCTCCTCTACCTTCCGTCTTCACTGATAGTTTGGCTGGGTATATAATTCTTGGAAATGATTTTCTTTCAGAATTTTGAAGACCTTGCTTCAATGTCTTCTTTTACTATTGCTGAAGCAAGGGCAAATTTCTCCCTGGGGCAAATGTAATATACAGCAAATGGACTTCTTGTTATAATGTACCCCTAAATAAAAAATACACAGCAAGGAATACCATTTATGCTCAACAAATTTAGATACTGTAACAGTGCAAAAGTAAGATAAAAAGTTATCTTGTTGGCATCTTCATTGTCCTGATAAATAGGTACCCGGGGTTAAAGTGTCTCCCTCTCTTGGAAGCTATGACTTTGGAAGTCTAAGGACATTCTGATTCATAATTTTTGTATGAAAACTGATTTTCTCTCTGGAAACTAGCAAGTTCCTCTCCTCCTACTCAACCTCCTCTTCCTCTTTTGTCCCTAGTTTATTGAAATTTCACAAACAGCTTACTTGGGCTAAATCCTTTCAATCTGGACACTTGATCCTTTATTTATGGAAATTTATCTTGAATTTGTATGACTTGATGAGTTCCTTCCCTGTTCATTCTGTTCTCTCTCTCAGAAACCCCTGAACGCTGGAATTTGTATGTTAGATCTCCTGGACCAATTCTCTAAATTTTAAATCTTTTATTTTCCTTTTCTTAGTCTTTTTGTTCTCTTTTCTGGGGAACTTATTCAATTTTATCTTCCAATCTTTCTATCGACTTCATTTTATTTCTGCTCTAAAAATAAGTCTTTACACACAACTAACTTTTGTCTTTGTTGATTCTTATCTTTATTTTTTACTTCATTAATTTTTATATCTTCCTTATTCCTTCTCCAACTTCCTTTGATTTTAATCCCTTATTCTTATTTATACATCATAAGTTGAAAAATTAATCCATTAATTTTAAGCCTTTAAGCACAGTAAGGCTTTTTAGTTGCACATACAAGATTTACTAGGAGGCATTTTCATTATTGTGCAATTCTGTTTCCTAATTTTATTTTATTTTTTGATCCATGAGTATGCAGAAGCATATCTATTTTTAAAAACTAGTGCTTCCTCTGGTATGACTCCATATAACAGATGTGATATTTTCATGTCCTGTTGCACACACATGACTTTCCCATACTCTGGATTGATGGAAGTCAAGAGTAACTACAGTTCCAAGTCTTCTCAGGGCTGCTTTCCTGCCTGCATCCTTGTCTGAAAACATTTCATGACATAAAGGAGCTGTCACCCGTTCTCTTCTTTCCTCTCTTCTCCAGTCGCCTGCTCAGTGTTTATTTTATTTTAATTTGGTTGCATGTGGATGACTTTTATAAGAAACGTTGAAGTGGATGAAGAGGTGGGACAGCCTAGCAGGAAAACAGAACAATCTAGAGAACTCCTCTCTTGCTTTAAGACTACAATGTGTGGCACATAATTGTTATCCTATAGGTATTGATAGAAATGCATATTCTTGGGCCCTTTCAGACCTGAGTCAGAATCACAGGGTGGGGTGGCAGGATGAAGTCTGAGAATCTACATCTTAACAAATTGTCCAGAAAGATCAGGAAGTTCACTGAAGTCTGGGAATCACAGGTATGGACCCATGATTTCTCTACAGGGTGGGCAGAAAAGAGGGATGAAGCACCTACTCCTTCTAACTGGACATAGCATGATGGATTAGTTAATTGCATTTCCATCCAATTACATTAATGTGATAGGTAAATACTATTCCTCTGGACTCCGGAAAAAGCCTAACAGTCAATAACAGTCTCTGGTAGTGTGATTTTAAAAAATACATGACTAGTTATTTCAGTGGGAATTTGCGAGAAGTTACACAGAGGTCGTGTTAGAGATCTCCTGAAACCAAACTCCTCTGGTTCATCTTTTATTTGTTGATAAGGTCGATTCTTTCCCATTGAGCTTCATTGTCACCAACAGCGTTTTACTGTTTTGAGCAGACTATTTTTACTGCCATATAGCTAGAAGTTGGTGCTTCCCATCTTCTTTACTCAGCTCATAGCTCATGTCGCTGCCTAAAACACAATCAGATTGTCTGGTACTTAGCCAATCTGCCTATAAGATGAAGTGCAACTTCTTCATGCAGCCGTTCAAGATTTTTCACTAGGGGAAACCGGGATGGCTCAGAGGGTTATACACTCACTCACTTTGTAGCAATTATATTTGCTTGGTGTTTGGTTTGTACAACTTGATTTTAACATTTTGCCTTGGTCAACTCACTCCTGACATCATTATATTAGGCTTAGTTGGCTCTGTGGGAGGACCATGTCCCCTTTGGGCATGTATGAAAGGAAGGCAGCCTTCACCACCGCACTTTTTGTCTCTTTACTAAATCCATAAATTATGGTTATATAACTCTTGCCTTGCAAAGTGACTGGGGAAAAAAATGCTTTATTTGGGTTCTTTCTGACATTTTTGGCCATTCCTAAATATCCATGAGAGGAATTTTCCAGTTAGAATGTAGGGAAAACGCTAGGACAATAACAACGGAACAGTACTGTAAGGAAACACGGGCATGGTGACCATGCATGGAGACAGGTGCAAGTGCGCACACACTAGTGAACGCATCCTCGGGCTCTGGAAAGCGTCGTAAGCAGCGTCCTGGGACTAAGACTGGGGCCAGTAATCACGAAACGAGGACTTACCGTATTTTCCGGTGTATGAGACGACTGGGCGTATAAGACGACCCCCTAATTTTACAGTTAATACATAGGTTTAGGCCTATATTCTCTGTATAAGACTACCTCCACTTCTGAGGCAACACCAGTTCTTTTTTTAATTAAATTTTTAATGAATGACATTTTTCGAACATACCGTAATATACCGTACATTGATACGATAAATGGAAGGTCTCTTCACAAATGGCAATGCCATGAACTTGACCGAGAAACAAGAAATCCAAAAGAGAACATTAACAATGATGGCATCATCTGGAAAGAAAATTA